>JAJHSJ010000013.1:23308827-23454460 GCA_021015155.1 Magnolia officinalis | reverse complement strand
CAGGTGGGTAATACCGTGACCATGGCATGGCCCGATATCAGTCTCATAATGTGGGTAGCGGATTAGGCGTTACCAGGGTAAAACCGTGGTAGCTGCTTCCGTAACCGTAGGGCCACCTAGACGTATGTGTTTTATGTCCAGTACTCCGGCCACCACGTTCTCGTTTTTCAGCTCATTTTAAGGCATGATACTAAAAATAAAATAGATCCAGCTCTCAAGAGGACCACACCACAGGAAGCATTGGTGATGAACCATTAAAAACTTCTCGTAGGCCACAAAAGCTTGGAGTCAAACTGATATTTGTGTTTTACAAGATGAACAGGTTAGATGGCAAAAAATGATTCCCGGTCATCTGTGTATTCACGACATTATCAACAGGTTGGATGTGTTTTCCATTCATCCATGTATTCGTGACCTTATTAATAGGTTAGATGCAAACAAACTTTATAATGGTCATGTTGGTTCTAAAATATATAGATATAGTATAAATTTTACAAAATAATAAATCAGAATAATCATGGAAGAATTTGGAGAATTGAGGTATATTATTGTTACTGTCTTAAAGATAAATATGCCCTTAGGGGGAGATGATCCCTGATGCACTAGGTCCCAGGATACAATATCTCTCCTTTAAGATGAAAAGCTTATATATGGTGCACTATTAGTCATAGCCACACGAAATCAAGAATATTCAAATTGATTTGTCCAAAAAGAATATAGAAGGAAAATCTATAGAAGAGAGAATTTTTATATGATTTTGCAATGGAAATGAGATGTTTTTATAAAGGAAAGGAAGTAGCCATTTGGGCTCGAAGCGCATGTGAGTGGCTTAATAACGCCGGCTCATTAATTTTAAGTAAGTGTGTCCATCCCCATTACGGTCCTACCCTGCAACTGCCAATTAGAGGGGAGTACGTGTGATCTGTACAGACGCGTATGGCAGGACTAGAGATCTACAGATACGTACGGAGATCTCTTGGTGAGTGGAGCTAGGATGTATCAGGCAGTGTCGTGTATCACTAATACGATCGAGAGGAGAGCGGTCGAGCATGATCAATCGCATGACAGGTGGCGCAATATGGAAGCAAAGAAAACAGAACATAGGAAGCATCCAAAAACCAAGTAGTGGAGAGTGGTTATTGTAACCATCAGAACGTGGGAAGGATTCAGAATGGATGGATTAAGATATAAATAGAAAATGCATTCAGTAGAAAAAATCATCTCACACTAACCCAAACAAACCAAGTCTATCTTCCAAATTATCCTGTCAATTTACATTTCCTAGAGTAATCTGTTACTTTCCTTATCAAACAAATTTACGTTTCCCTTGCAATCTTTACTTTCTAAGTTTGCTAATTTACATTACTTAGCGTAAACAATAACAGTAATCCCATAGCACGTAATCTTAACTGTAATTTGAGTCTACGTTCGCACGTTGGGCTCAATTCATCAATCTAAAAGGTGTTCTTAACTGTAATTTATTTCTATTTATTCAACCTGTATTGAAACGTCATTTGGTACGGAAGGCAAAGGAGTAAACCATCATCAAAGGACAAACCCCACCCTATGAATATCGTCTGATCTTATTTACACATTGAGCAAGTGGTTGAATAGGTGACCGATCTCTTCAGATCTCGGTCATACACTACGTGTCTACCTACTTCGGCCCTCAGGGTCATTGTTGTTTAGTTTGAATTGGAGCCGCAATTCCAATTCTACCACGCCGCATACCTAGTGCAGGAAAACAACGCGCAAACAATTTCCTGGCACACCCTATGGGACACTGTTTCTAAGTTACTGGTGTGATATTTCTAAGAATGCATGAAGGAGTGCTCATATTACCTTGGTTGAGCCCTCAACACCGACCACAACACCTCCAGGTGAGGACGTGTCGGTCCCTGTACCCTTTAAGGTGTTAAATCTGAATAACAACCTGACTGGAGACCCAATCAGGCCATCCACGTCTTGAACCATGCTGTCGGACGAGGTGTCTGTAATACTCCAGGATATTCAGATGAGTATTCAGATGGTACAAGAATACGAAGGGCCCAAGGGGAACAATTTCGTATTCAGATTAAGAGCACCAACCGATACATGGCTAGCCAAACCATGGTCATGCAACGACTAGTAGCTTTGATAACGGGACGAACACCATAGGCAACACAAAATAATGTCGATGGAAGTTTGGTCGGCAATGTGGTTCTATTACCGCCAATGTCACCTCTACAACGTAACCCACCATCGGTTCTTGCCCAGGAGGTAAGGTACATGCCACCTCCTATGGAAGTTAGGCGACCTGAGCAGGAAGTTAGGAAATTTATACCTGAAAATAGGAATCATGGACCATCAAGTGGGTTCAATCCACAATAGGGCCTTAGGTTCCAAGATAATCTTAACCGATTTGGTTCAGATCACCCACCAACTTTGGAGCCTCAGTGGGTGGACCGCGACCAGATAATACAAATTGTTCAAGAAGTTGCTTGCCAAGTGCTCGACCGCAATGCTATTCCTGTGTACCACAAACCATACCCTGAGTGGGTAGATCGACAATATCCATTGCCAAGGAATTATTGAACAGATTTGTCCTGTTCTCGGGCAAGTCGGGTCAGTTGACTATTGAGCACGTCGGCTGGTTCACGATGTAATGTGGGGAGCTGGCCAACAATTATTATTATAAATTATAGTTATTCGGTCACTCTTTGACTATAGCGGCTTCACTTGGTACTCAAACTTACTGCCAGAATCAGTACATACCTGGAAAGAGCTGGAAGAGAAATTCCACACTCATTTCTTTTCCAGGAACAGAGAGATTACCATGACCGATCTCGCAAGATTCCGACAGTTACCTATGGAATCCTATGAGCGTTATATTATGCGGTTTAAGTGGGCAAAGAGTCATTATAAAGTCGTCATGACCGAGATCAAATTCGTGTAATTAGCATAGGACAGATTAAAATATAATCTCCACAAGAAATTCATAGGTACGAAGTTCGCAGATTTATATGACCTGACTTAAAAGGTCTCTCGTTATGAAGAGCTCCTACAAGAAGGGTCTAGGCAAATAACTCATCATTGGAGACGTATTACAACAACCCTAATTATGAGATTGCAATTGCCGAAGTAGTGGCTAAAAAGCCATTAGTATGCTCGGCATTGGTCACAGCGTACTCAACTGGCCCGACCGCAGAAAAGGCACAGAAGGTGTACACCTTCGATATTTGATATTTTGTTGGCTAAAAAATTTATCAAATTTTCTATATATAAATCATAAAATTCTATCAGTCGATGAATTACAGAAGATCAAGTACTGCAAGTAGTATGGAATTGGTCCCACTCAACTAACATGTGTGTTATATTTAGGAACGTCATTCAAGAACACATCGACCATGGGCTGTTGAAATTTTTGAAAAAGGTGAAGAGACGATGTTGATCGACTCTAACCCGTTCCCGACTAATATAAAGGTGAATATGGTTGCCGCCAATCTTAGGAATCAACCGTGACCAAAAATCGATCTTGGCTTGGATGGTCCGCAAAGAATGACCGACGAACCTGCGCAGGGACACCACTAGGTTCCTCGTCCTAGGAATGAGCGGCCGATCTCCATCAAAAGAAGACACCAAGGTCCTCGAATCTGCAACCGATACGCTCAGAAAATTGCATCCTGGACATGACATTCTCCCGAGAGAGGGAGGGAAGATCACGACAACGGTCTCGACCGCTACCAGCCACCGCGACTAGTCTCTGAACGACATTTGCGATGGGGTCCACCTTTACAAAGGATGGTCAAACCCCTACTACAAGTGAAGGGATATGGAAACGAGTCATCCATCCAAAGTTTCCAACAATACTAGAGGCTTTGACAAGGACTCAAAAGCGTCGATGGCAAAGAAAGTGAGAGCTGCCGCAAGTAAGGAAATGGAAGTGAAAATGGCACCTCTTCAACTAGAAGCTAGAATGTCTCATCCTTTTTGGAAGATCCCCATCTCTGATGAATAATTGGCCATAAACACGGTCGAAGCAGTCCTACCAATTACAGTCTAGGAGTATTTTAATGCCCTTGACAATTTAGGTCAGTCATGGGATCTTAAATAAGAAGATTGCTATGGGAATATGTCGGATTATCTTAGCGAAGACTGCTTTCCAATAGTGTAATGGTTGGCCAATGAACTCTCATCAACTGCCGATACTCTGAAGATTTCCTCGCCCATCAACCTCTCGGCTGGACCCACGACTAATGAATACCCTAATCAGATTGAGGAGGTTGAATCCAAAGCACTAGGGGGCAAGGTTCAAGTGGTAAATTCGTGTTTAGTTTGCTACCTCTAGTAATGTTCCATTGCAATATGGTTTTCACCTTGTCGTCCAACTTTTAGGTGAGGCCCACCCAACCAAACACCATGGTCGGTGATGTAGAAGAATATACCCCACCTGTGATCATACATCATGCCTCTTTTCCATTTGAAGAGAGCAAGGAAAGTGAAGCTGAAGTCAACAAAGCACCACATGTCAACACAGTTACCGTCACGACCGGAGGTGCATTCGAAAGGGTGATTATCGACAAACCCACTCGCAGCATGACACAACACCTAAAGCCATTATACATATCTGCTCATCTAGATGAATGCCCTATTACTAGAATTCTGGTGGATAATCAGACTGCAGTAAATCTGTTTTCATGGAGAATGATGACCAAGTTAAGAAAGACTTCGACCATGTATGTTGCTTTGTCCCCTGCACTGGGTATGCGAGCGTGCCAAAATTGGGATTGCAACTCCCATTCAAATTGAATAACAATGACCCCAAGCACTAAAGTAGGTAGATGCGTAATGTATGAGCGAGATCTGAGGATACCGGTCACCTATTCAGCCACTCGCTCAATGTGTTAATCAAATCAGGAGATATTCAGAGGGTGGGGTTCGTCCTCTGATGATGGGTTACTCATTTGCCTTCCGTACGAAAGGAATTTTCAATACAGACAAAATAGAATGGGAAAGAGATTCTTACAATCAATTATGGAGAACAAATGTGGAATACTCTTTTAATGGATGAACGGAGTTCAGCGTGCTAGCATAAACTTGGATTACAACTAAGGATTATCAGCAACTTGATTATTGTTATAGATTACGCTATAGAATGTAAAGCAGAGGATTTGAAAAGTAAAGATAACACTAAGAAATGTAACTTTCTTAATAAGAAAAGTAAAGGATTATACTATGGAATGTAAATTGACTAGTAATTGAAAGATAATTTAAAGATAATGTTGGGTTTGTTTGGCTTGGTATGAGACGAAGTTTTCTGTTGAATTCTTATGCTATTTATAGCTTTGATAAGGCCATCTGGATCATTTCCACGTTCTGACGGTTATGGTAACTGCTCTCCATTACTTGGATTCTAGACGCTTCTCACGTTTTACTTCATTCTTTGGCAATCGTGCGAGATCGATTGCTACTCTAATCATTCAAAATCGGCCATTATTCCTCTCGACCGTTTTAGTGGTTCACGACAACAATTGATATGTTGTGGCTCCACTTTCTGTTTACTTGTACCCCTGAAAGTGCACCTGCTAGTGCCCTGGTTTGTCAAGTTACGTGAATGGTGAGTCAGACTGGCTACAGAGCTCGATAGGAAGAACAATTCAAGCGTCTACCTCATCCGGATGTGTGAAAGCTCGCAACAGGTAAATCATAGCCTCACATCCCATGTCCCAAAACCCCAGGTGATTTAAACTCTTAAAACAAGATAGACATCTTAGGGTTTTTATAGTGAGAAAAATTTTTCAAAATAGGAAAATCTCTAAGTTTTTTCGCCCTGTCGATTCTATCGAAGCACCCTCGATATGATCGACCTGCATTGTCGATGTCCTCGATACCTTAACGATATTATCGAAAAGAGGACCAAAAGTGTCCAGCAACTAAATATTCATCTGGACGGATTTATCGATGTATCAATACACTTATCGATATCATCGATAAATGCACTAAACATGTCCAGTAACTTCATAACATATCTGGATGATTTATCGATGTATCGATACGCATATCGATATCATCGATATTCAAATCTCGAGACCATCGGGAGTGGCTCGATAAGATCGACAGGCAGATTTTCGGTGCCCCTGTTTTTTAATGAAAATCTCAAATTTCTTCGATATATCGATGACCGTTCGATATGATCTGAAATCAAATATCGATAAGATCGGAGGTCCATCGATGATATCGATGGTGGGCGCGCATTTCTTATAGCAGTTATTTCAAGGTGTTTTTAATTATGATCGAGGGCTCTTCGATTTAATCGATATTCAAATATCGATGATATCGACACCAGATCGATTACATCGAACATAACCATAATCAGTCCAGCAAGGTCAAAGACAAATTATCTGGATTTATCGATGCCTCGATTCTGATCTTGATATCATTGACATTCAAATTCCGATGACCTCGACGTTCCCCTGATCATTCATGAAAACCTGAAATATTTTCAAAGTCAAGTCTCTCTCATTTTTCATGTGTCGAGGGATTGACCCAGTCATCGATGGAATCGGAGTTCGAAATCCGATGACATCGACAACTGTTTCGATTCATCTACCTATTGGCAAGGAGTTTCAAAAGCGTATAACATCAAGTCCGAGTCATCGAGCAGACCATCGATGCAATCGAGAGTATACGATCGATGATATCCAACCTGCTCGATGATATCGAACTATGTCATAAATGAGACCGTTTTATATCCGTTGGAACTTCTTGCTTATATATAGAGGACTTGTTCTTTATTGCTGTAAGAGAGAAAAGAGAGAGCTTTTGTGTGTTTCAACTCATATCTTATACCTAAAGCCTTTCTCTCTAGGGAGTTCATCCTCCAATCCACCCTTACGATTGATATTAAATAGAGTGGATTGGGGAATGAACTTCCGCATTCAAGGATCCTCCAGCTACTACCTTAATGGCATATCATTATGCTGGGATGCCTTAAATGCATAAGAGAGGAACCACTCTATCTTCCTTATAGGAAATCTTTAGAGAGTAGGATTCCATCTCACCCTTGACCCAACCCGAAGCCAAGTATTGGTATATCATCTTATGTTGCGGATCAAGGGAGTTGAAGACTCTTCGTTAACAACGAGGAGAAGATCTTTGGCGTTGTGCTTAATGGGACTCATCAACTTATCTGTAAGTATCCAGAGTCCAGAGGACACTTGTGATCATTCCTTCCTAGGTCTTGGTCTTAAGTGGTTCGCACCCTTTGAAGTCCTCAAGGAGGCCTCCGGCGGGAGTTTACGCAGTGGGTGCACAGGGTGGACACTTGCTCTTGTATAGGGCATAAACTGTTAGGTCCTTGTGTAGGTCCTTGACCTGTGTGGTCTAAAATCTGGGTGCGTTGTGTGGACCCTTGCTCTATGGAGAGCATAAACATCTGGTTAAGAGTGAACCAGTAAAACTCCAGGGTTAGAGGTGAACCGAGTAGAAACCTCCGTGTAAAGGTTGAAGGTGAACCTGATTTAAAACCTTGGGTTTGAGGTGAACCCTGGAAAACCTCCTTAGTGAAATCCGGTACACTCAAGGGTTGAGTGCGGTAGCCGGGAGTGGAGTAGACTTATCGTCGAACCACTATAAAAATGACCGTGTTAGTGATTGCTTTACTATTTGTGTGATTCATGTTAATGCTTTCATATTCATATATCTGATTACATCTCACACACATACATAGTCACATTCAACACAGACTAAGTTGCATATGATATCTTGATTAGTTTGTGATTGGATCCTCTACTTAGCTTAGAAGCCAGTAGAGTTACATTTGAGTAATCCTAGAAACTGCATACATAATAGGATTAGAGTGATAGGATTTTTAATAATTCATAAATCTTTAAAAAGTCCTATTCACCCCCCTCTAGGACATATTGACACATTCCAACTTCAATTCAAGCGGTCTTCACCGCTATTTCAACCCCAAGTACAGGGTTGCGCTATAGTGATAATCTTGGTGAGACCAAGGTCGTACCCACATGGACTGAATATGTGTAAGTTTCTGAACTATGTAAGAATTAAAACTAGTTATTAATTTAATCTGAAAATTGAAGGAGAGAATGTTTGTGAATAAAAACTATTAACGAAATAAACACTAAAGAACCAAGGATCCTCATATAGTCATTGTAATGCTTCCTTACTTGATCCAATCAATACTTCAACTGAAATTGAAGTCCTAATCTATCCAGTTAGATAATAGAGCAGTTAAAACATCATAATTAATTCTAATATAAATATGGACATTCATAGCATTGGTTCAACATATAAATGTCTTATTGAATTGATTATAGGGAGTTCAAAGCATCTACCATACCCGTAGTCAATGGTAGATCAAGGAATTCTACATATCAAACAATCACAAATAGAGAATATAGCATTTAGAGAGTTCTTAAGCATGTACCGTGTTCGAAGTTGACAATAGATCAAAGTAATAATCAAAATACTTCTTAAATTCAAACCATAAACTATAAAATATCCGACATGAAGATCAAATAACTTGAATCAAAGTAATAATAACTTTAAAACAAACTACAAGCTTCACCTTTTAGCTCTAGATAAGGGATTAGCCACCTAAAGACATGATTGAAACTAATACTCTTAAACAAAACATGAAAAACTAACTAAAACGGAGGATTCAGAGAAAATGGAAGACTCCTTGAAGTTCTCTAGCTCCTTGCTCTCTTCCTTCTACCCTAATTTGGGCTTAAAAACTCCTAAAGGACTTCTATTTATAAGCTTTGCTCGGAACGACTTCGAAACTGCCTCCAATTTATGCAATCAAGTTACGCTTTGGTCGTGTTGAGGGTCAAATATTGCGTATTAGACCCCATTTATTACCGGATTTATGAACATGTCACCGTTTAAAAGCCTAATTTAATCGTGTTTGTGATGCAAGGTACATTTGCAAGTATGGACTGAAAAAGGGAGCTTAAAGCTGGATTTAACGCTCTGATGACACCAAAGGCAATGGACGAACTCCAGGGACTGAAATTGATGGATTTGCACGGCAGAGATCAGAGGAAATTAGGCCGTTCGCATTTAACGGGTCCGAAAACCAACCAGAATGCAAGATCACAGGGTTCCCACCATCTGTTCGGCCCGAGACTTCATATATGGCCTGAGGGCCATAAATTAATCGTACACGTCAATTTTCAGCCATTGGAAACCTGTGGGAGTTGCTCAATGGATAGATCAGCCTATAAACGGTCGAGATTAGGCCACCTGATATCTGGATATGCTTCAAACTGGGTCCCTACATCTTAAATGAGGTGAAAATACGGATGGATGGATTGGATTTCTCATAAACACTAAAATGGACCCCATAGGAAATAGCAGTGCATAGTGCATAAGTGCACTCTCGTTGCACCCGATCGGTTGAGCCGGTCAAAAGGCCAGCTGACCGACTTTCTGTTTTAAAAAAAAAAAGGAAAGAAAGAAAAAAAATTGAAAACGGCAAGTGCCGTTTGCGTTCGCAACAGAGGCCATCGGGTTCTGTTGTGGGCCCCACCCATCGTCCAAACGGACAATCCAGACCGTTCATTCCTTTCCTGGGGTAGCAACAACCCGTGCCTAGCTGACTGAATCTGAAGAAATAAAGATTTTAGGGATCTCAGTCGTTTAAATACAAACGAACGGCAGCAAGAAAAATCCAGTGGACCGCACCAGAGCCCATCCAAAACCTACCATACCCGACCGGAATTTCATGAGGAATCCGGTGGACGGTTCGGATTTCTCAAAAGATTAGGGAAGTGGGCCCCACCGAGAGTCCAGCGCCAACGTCTGCGGATCTTGTTTACGCGGTCTTCGCACGTCCGGACACTGCGGGCCATTTTGTCAGCGTGGCTAGGATCGGTCCGATGATCCTGTCCGTTCGAAACTCTCTCCTGGGCCAACCGACCAGAGCTATGGAGGCTGAATGGTTCAGATCTTGCATTGGCAGCCCTTGTAGCCGAAAAATCTATTCCAAACACCGACCGTTTGTGTTTTGCTGCGCTTAGCTGCGTAAACTTCTCAGCCGACCTCCTTCTGTACGGTTTCAAGCTCTCCACAGCACCGACCTTCAGCAGCTATATTAGGAAGAAAAGAGAGTTGAGAAGGGGTATCTCATTCACGGTTAGAGAGAGATTCACAGACAGAGAGAGAGAGACAGGGAGAGACAGGGAGAGACAGGGAAGAGAGAGAACTTTTCTTTATGCTTTTGTTGTTTTTCTTCCTTTACTGTTGAGAGATCTAGCCAAACATGGTTGGCTAAACCCCTTAGCTAGGGCTAAGGGGTGAAGCTTGTAGTGTGATGGGATTTTACGGCTTGGATCATATACATTGAACTACTTCTCCATTAGTTGATTATAAGAAATTACATATAGTTTTTAATGATTTTTTGTGACTGTAATTACAATTAATCTGTGATAGCTTTATGTAATTCCTTTATTTTTATCCTGATGTTAGGAAAGCTTGTTATTCATCATTGCCCCTTGGACATGGTTGGATGACAGAACTTTTTCTAATATTCATCCATAGTTGATTGGTTGTGGATTGGCTTCGTTTTGTTGTTTACTTTGTCTCATGGGCATGGTTTTGTGATGAAATTGATTCTGAGTCTCACACCTTTCATCTCCTTGGAAATTTAATCAAAAGTAGTTCAATTCCAATTGAGGTCGTAAATCAAGCGTAATCTCCCTGATCTCTACAAGTGGATCCTCTGAATCCCTAGTTTTCCTTCTCTGAATTCTTTAAGTTTAGATTAATATTTCACCATTATTCTTCAAATCACAATTGGTTAGATTTCATCTTAGCCTAGTTCTAGATCTGGTTAGTTTCAGATCACGTACAGGTTTCAGTCCCTGTGGATTCGACCTCGGTCTTACCGAGTTATTACTACATCACAACCCTATACTTGGGGAGTGAACAGGTCGCACTGAAGTCAAATTCGATTTATATCTGGACTCTCTGTCTCCCTTCGGTCACAAAGAACCTAACTTCGGTCCCACGAATTAATCCTCGGTTGGACCGAATTAGCTCTGAAATTCATGTTCGTCGCTAGACTAACCTATCTTTGGTCGCACCGAACTTGTCTTCGGTTAAGCCGAACTGTCTATTTTTTCTGTTGCTTTTGTGATTTTTTCATTCTTTTCTTTCTCCTTTGTAGTTGGTTTTCTTGAATCTTTGGCGTATAATTTTGTAACGTCCCGTCCAACCAGCACAGTGTCCTGGGGTGTCCACGTACGATTTGCCGCAGGACCATCTGTTTAAACTACTTAGGGTGAGGTACCACCAGTAAATTAAACCTAGGATTAGCCCATTAGACTAGACCTGTCTGGTTATGATCAGACCAAGTGCGGCCCGCCAAGCCAGATGGCCTGTTTACACTTAACAACAGCACGTATGGACCACCCAGCTACCGAGAAGGGTCAGAAAAATCTAAAAATTTAGGGAACTGAAGATCTCATTGGGCTTGTGGTCCATCGTGGACCACGGACCCAGTGGACACCCAGAATTAGAATCTGGCACTCGCCAAATGCACCCCACCAATGTTAGATTTGGAATCTGGCACTTGCAAATGAAACTGAGGTACTAGGCTTTTCAGCCAACAGATTTCTTCCAAATTTATGGTGAAGGTTTAATGTATTTTACTACGCCCGTCCACCAAATCTGGGACCCGATCGTGAAACGGTGACCGTTGATCGTAAATCAGACCCGTACGATCAAACCCCATATCCGATCACTCCTAAATTTTGTATGGCCCTTCATCAGGCCATGGAGCACCTATCCTATAAGTTTCATGGCCGGGGGGCTACCAGAACTGCTCCAATCACCGAAATGGGCCCCACAGGACCAGTTAAAAATCGGAATCGTATGCTCAAACCCCATATCCGTTTATCCGTTTGTTCCCAGATTTTATATGGCCCCTCACCGGGCCATAAGGCACCTACACACCAAGTTTGGTGGTCAGAGAGGTGTTAAGGCCGCCCCAACACCAATAGGGAGTCCCATAAGGCTATTTTGGGAATTTGTGGAAGCTTGGGGCCAAAAGACCCAAGTCTAGGACATTAACCCTAGCTCTCTCATAACTCCCTTTTTACTACAACCACCCAAGAGAGAAAAAGAGGGAGTAAGAGAGAAAGGAGAAGAAAGGGTGAGTGAAGTTGAGCTAGAGTGGACCCTAAATCAAGGTGGGGCCCAAAGGAATCAACCCTTCCAACTCCCTACCTCTCCTCAAAGGAGAAACTCTCCACCAAAACCTCAACGATCGTCAGTGGGTTATCTAGGTAAGATCCTTCAACCCTTCTTCTTGGAAATCCATGTATTAATAAGGCTTGGTTTGGATTTCTCACATGCAAGGGCTTGTTTTAGGGATTCCGGCCGATCGACCTCAAAGTCCTCTTTCCTAGACATTTTCCCAATCTCCAACGATCCATAGGTGCGGACTATTGTTCTTAGGTGGCCTAACACCAATTTTAGTACGAGCTTAATGATTTTGATTGCTTGGGGGTTATATTTAAAATTTTAGAGAAACCCTAGGAAATTATATGTTTGTTGGAATTGTATGGATGTGCATGCTTAGCTCTCTCATGATGTTCTTACATGATTGTGTATATGGATGATCACATGCTCATACTTTGTTGGTTTTCCCATATGTTGTGCTTCATAATATGTATGATTCATTACTCTTGTGCAGATGATTTCTTGAGATGGAGGAAGTGGTTAACTTCCTCATAAATCCACACAACTCACATACACTTTGTTTCATGATAGTGATAGCTTGCTTGTTAGGAGTATTTGATTCGTATGCTTGAGATGCATGAAAACATGATGTTCATATGCTACTTGATGACTTGGACAATTGACATGTTATGGATCTCCTTTACCCTCTTGGGTTGGTCAGGAACATGATGAGAGACGGTAGTCCCATCAGTAGGACTATGCTAGGGCTAGATCCGTGGATTGGGCGGAAGTGTTCGGGTGGCTGTAGCTCAACTACATGGGTCCCTTGTGCCCGAGGTCACTCGTCTCACGCTCGCCTGACTCGTGCGGTCTAGCCTACTATCTGACCAACCTTGTTGTTAACCCTGTTTGCTCACCTATGTATGGAACCTGGAACACCTTACAACCATTGTAGCCCATTGATAACTAGATTGTAACTGGTCCACAATCTCGTGAGCCGAGTATGGTGGAATGGGACACTGTGTCTGAGCTGTCGGCCTACGTTGGGGTACCACACCTCCCTGTAGTGACTGCGAGCGATCCCTTTCTCTCGGCACTCCTCATGTGCTTGAAGTCAGGGATGAGGAACCCGACGGGATCACGGACCGCGAGGTCTCGGCCTCACACGTTGATGGGGCCTTGGCCTCGCAATCAGCTTAGGGCATTGATACGTGGGGTGCATCAGATTCCACAACCTGCTGGATGAATGGATTTAACTAATAACTCGGCTAACACGATCACATTAGTTAGGGTGGCGACTCGAAAGTTGAGGTCGCTCTGAGGGAGTTAGTCATATGCGATTGTTAGATGGAGTCGCTAGAGGGAGCGTTGTGGCAAGGGCATGCATCATATCATCCCGCATGCATGCGCATTTAATAAGAGTTGTTAGGTGTTGATGATTGACTGTTTTTCATTAAGTTTATATTACAATTGATGCCTGTTATAACTTAAGACTAATAGTACACACTGAGTTGACCACTCACTCCCACTCTAGGATGGTGTTTTAAAACACCAATCAGACTCTCTCATAGATGCAGGGGAGGCAGAGCAGGTGGAGCATGGTGATGCTACTTTTACGAGGAGTTGTCATACTCCAGCTGATGCGCGGGACCTCACCGGACCCATAGATGAGCTGATGGATCGTTGAGAAGCGAGTTCAGTCCTATTCTTTTGCGTTTTTGTTGGGTGACGCCATGTGCGACCCCTTTATTCTTTTGGACACGTATATATGTATATATTTGATCTCTTTCATTTTAGTAGACTCATGTGGTTGTGCTTCATGTTCCCGGAATTTTTAGACTGCGCGTTGACTGGATTAATCGTATATTAATGAAAATTGATCATAAGTGACCCCAGAAACTCGGGAGTTGAGTGTATACACGACCCCCAATTTTCAGGGCATTACAAGTTGGTATCAGAGCAATAGTTTAGAATTCATTGGGCCATGGGTCCGATTCCCATTTTTTTACCGTTGGGATTCTTCTTTTATAAATACCATAGGTTGCTTCTTATCAAAATGAGCTAGAATTTAAGAGAGTTTGAAAGAGTTGATTCAAAGATTAACACCCTCTTCCTTATTCTCTCTTTTTCATTAGAGTTCATCATTCAATCTTAGCGTAAGCTTTTACTCATCATCGTCACTGCTTAGATTGAATTATGAATTCTAACATTCAATGAGTTTCCAACTGCCCTCATCATAGGAAAATCTGCTTAGATTGAATTATGAACTTTAGCATTCAATGAGTTTCCAACTGCCCTCATCATACCAAATCCTTAGGATTGGAACTCTTGAATGCATAGCTCATGGGAATCTTCTCTATGAATTTAAATCATATCATTTAAATAGAGAAGAACAACAAAACCCAAAACCTCACAACCTTGGAACATTCATCGAAGCATCAGAAGCGGTTGCGGTTCAAGGGAGCTGAAGATTCTCCAAACATTAAAGACCTTCAGATTGTGCGAGAAAGGGACTCACTCACTTATCAGTAAGTATATTGAGTCTATTAAGTCTGAAGCCCTTTCCTTGTGTAGGAGTGAGATTCAGAGTTTGAGTGACAAACTCGCCAAGACCTCGTTGTAGGCCTCCAATGGGAGAATACATAGTCCTTATGTAGGACGTGTAGTCCTTGTGTAGGACGTGTTGTCCATGTGTAGGATATGTTCTCCGTGTAAAGGATGTGTTGCCTTGTGTAGGAATGGGTTGCCTTGTGTAGGCTCTCAGTTGTGTCCTTATGTATGACTCGTTGTCTTGTGTAGGCACCTAAGGTAACCTTGTGTAGGTCCCTTAATTAACCTTGTATAGGTTGTGAAGGTTCATGGTTAACCTAATTTAAAACCATTGGATAGTGAAATCCGGTACACTCTAGGAGAGAGAGCGTTCGCCAGGAGTGGAGTAGGCAAGTAGCCGAACCACTATATATGACCGTGTTTGGGATTGCTTTGTGTACATTGATCTAGTTATGCTTATGTCTATCAAATGATTATTATGATGCATGATTTAGTTAATGTATAAGTATCGATAGGAATCACATCCCACACACTATTACATACTGTAAGTGATGCTCCTATGATTGCCAAATTTTGTAGTGTCAAAACCTCTTGGATTTTCTACCTTGTGTAGCTCATCTTCATGTCAAATATAATTCTTGTACAAGCTCAAGATGATCCATTACAAGGTGTTCCGTTTTGAGATTCAAGCATCACAAGTATAAGAATTCAAGTACTGCATCAACTGATAGTTCAAGCTTTCAAAGATTCATCTAAGTCAAGACAATAGTCATTACTCAAGTACCTCAAGCTCAAGCTTTAAGATATTTCAAGTTCAAGCTTCAAAAGGTTACAAATTCAAGTTTCAAAGTACTTCAAGTTGAAGCATCAAAATGTTTCAAGTTCAAGCTTAATGTTAGTCAAGATAACAAGCTTCATGTTTGTCAAGATCAATAATCAACCGAAGCAAAAGAAGTTTCAATGTTCAAACATCACTTATAAGGTATGAATGACCATAGGATAAGTCATTTTGAATACATAATTTAATTGGGTCACTTTATAAGTGCATAGTCTGCTTTTCGACTAGTCTTAGACTATGTTCAACTAG
Source organism: Magnolia officinalis (assembly GCA_021015155.1). Classification (NCBI taxonomy): domain Eukaryota; kingdom Viridiplantae; phylum Streptophyta; class Magnoliopsida; order Magnoliales; family Magnoliaceae; genus Magnolia; species Magnolia officinalis. The sequence continues at coordinate 23,438,634 of JAJHSJ010000013.1, read as the reverse complement.
TCCTAGCACTGGCTCAACCAGTCCAAGAAATTCTGAGACCAGTCCAAAGTTTGTTACTTATTTTTGAAATTTTTTGTTAAAGTCTCGACCAGTCCTGGAGACTGCTCGACCGGTCGAGTGAACAGTGCTCAACTTGTGCTCAACCAGTCCTGCAGGATCAACTCAAAGTCCAACAACTAAATTGATTCCCATACGACTAGTCATGGACAGGACTCGACCAGTCATGGAGGCCACTCGACCGATCGAGTAGGTCCTTCGACCAGTCGTGGAACAGCCTGATCTTATCGCGCCTAAAAATTCAAATGTCTGTTGGTCCTTCGACCAGTCGAGCCGACCTCTGGGCCAGTCGAGTGAACAATTTCTGCACTTATAAATAGAGCACGATTTTTAGAGTTTAGTATCCAATTCAAGCAAAATCAAGACACCACTCTGAGAGATAAGTTTGTGATATTCTTTAGCTATTTAGTACTCATTTAATATTCTCTTTAAATAGCTTTTCGCAATTGATTTTATATTCTATATTCCAATCTTATTTGAAGAAGGGATTGAAATTTTTTCCATTTCTTAGAATCAAAATCAAATCAAGCTAGCCCAAGGTGATTTAATCTAAAATCCATTTAGAACTTAGAACCATTTCATAAGTGAGTGTGAACATTGAACTTCTACGATTGAACTTCTACTCCAAATTGGTTCTACCGGGCTGCAACAAAGGAGAATATCCAGATAAGTATTTTACTGTTTTGTAAATCTATTCTTTTGGTTTCTTTGAGATTGTGCCAGAAAAATCTCTTTCTTTTGGTTTGTCTGAGGTGATCCAGAAAACTCAGAGTGTGAGGTTTTTAAATTGTGTAAGCCCACTTGAAAGACACAATTGTGAGGGTTTTAGGTGAACCTTGACAAACCTATTCATAGTGAACGCTAATATCCACTATGTGAGGATATTAGGAGTGGAGTAGTTGTGTGGCTGTTGTTTAACAGTTGGTGTACACACAAGTGAACCACTATAATTCTTTGTGTTTGGTGGATATGTGATTTATTTCTTTATCTTTTATGATTTAAGATTGGGGGATGTATTTGTGGATGTGAATGTTGTAATATTTACATTTCAGCATTGTGTGGTGAATGTTGTAATAGATTAGTTTCTATTTCTTTCATATCCTCTTCAGTTTGAGTTTTTGATACTCACCCACGTTCTAGTAAGGTTGTCCTACCATAAACCATTAGTTTTTGGTGTTAGGTTGTCCTAAGAACCAAGTTTGTATCAACCTCTCAATACTCGATTTTCGAGGTTGTTATTTCCTTTGGTTATTTGTAATTCATTTGGCTATCTTATTATTTATATTCTGCTTATTAATTTTTATTTGGCATAGTCCTATTCGCCCCCCTCTAGGACTCTTAGCTTGGCCTTTTCACATACACTATCCTTATAGGCTTGTTCTTTACATGAAAATCTTGTATAAGCCTATGTGATTTGGACCCTCTATTGGCATGGAAGCCATAGAGTTACTGTAACATCCCAAAAAATTGAGGGTCGAGTAGTAACTCAACACTCGAGTTCTAGAAAATCACTTATGCAACAAAATGAATGATGATTGAATGTTGTCTGTATTAGAGTTATGAACATGAGTGAGATTAAGCCAAAACAACATATCATACTCCAGAGACAGTTAAATTGCAAGCGAAAGACTATAATAGATATATAAAATATAAAAACTGTGGTGAGTCTCCAGAGTGTGATAAGGTTCCCAGGTTAATGAATTACAAGTACAGTTCAAATTATACCAAATGTGTAGTGTCATCTAGTCAACATCCCTGTAATCCCGTCGATCAAGACACGGCTCACGTGAAGCCATCAGCATAGCATATACGAACCAGCATCATTGTCATCATACAGGTCTGGCTCCGCCTCAAGAGTAGCGTCGCCATCTGCAATCAGACAAAGTCTGGTGGGTGTTCGGAACACCGTCCCTTAACGTGGGAGTGAGTGATCAACTTAGTGGAACAATAAAGCATAGGTTAACATGTTATCAATTTAGTCAAGTAGTAATGATAAAGCAGTGCAATCAAACAATTCTAACTACTCTTATTTAATGCAAGTATGAAATGACATGATGTATGCCCTTGCCAAACCACCCTCATGCGACACCATCTTACGTTCGCGAATGCGTTCATCCCTCAGTGCTCCACATCTACCAGGCACATGCAGTGCGATGATGAGCATGATTACCGAGTAATTATTAGTCCATTTCAAACAGCAGTATTGGGAAACTGAGGTACCTCCCTTATATCATTCCCAAACATGATCCATTCTAGGGTCGTCAGTCCTAGTTGATCTCATACGATATTATGGTTTGAGAGGCGTAGCAAAGGCATCACAAAGGGCTCGTCACCCGTCAGCATGGATATAGATCTCACCATATGCAGCTCAATTGCTGGCCGTCAGCTCGAATACAAGTCTCACCGTACTCGGCTCAATCGCTGGCCGTCAGCTCGAATACAGGTCTCACCGTACACGGCTCAACTCATGCTCTAGTTGCTGCGAAGAGCTCATCGCCAATCACAGACTTAGAGTATACTCGAAGACACTATAGAGGGCTCGTCGCCCGTCAGCACGAATATAGGTCTCACCGTATTCAGCTCTCGCCGTAGGTGTCGACAGCTCGAATATAGTGTCTCATACCACCATAATCAGCTCACGAGTCTGGTTGTTCACTGGTCACTACGGGGAGGCACATGGCCCCAGCGTAGGCCAACAGCTCGACCACGGTGTCCCATACCACCATGCCCGGCTCATGAGTCTTAGTGGATCGAGGTACCATGGTTAAAAGGGATTTCACTGGTAAGTTTGGTACCCTAGGTTCAAGCAGTAGCGTCCAAATATGGTAAACATACATTAGACAGATCGCGTTACTTGACGAGCTCAACTAGCAAGAGCGCACAACAAGTTGAACGATATGAAGCGCATAAGCACTTCGTGTGGCCAACCACTATCGTCAACCGAAGTACGACTCGGGTTCGTCGAACACGCCTCACGTGGCAAATGAAACTCAGCCACGAATTCGATCCCGTTACCGACTGCCTGGACTATACAATAGCCCCAATCACATTCAATTTCAGATATTTAAAGCAGTAATGGATCAAAATTCAAATCATACAATCAAAGACTGATGTTACCCGTTTAGGGCTGCCAGGGCTGTTGCACGCACTCGTTGCTCCACTCCCCCATCACCCATGACGGATCATACAACGTAAACATGAATTTAAACATATGCATCACATAGATAAAATCATACAATCAATTGAGCATGTTATGAAGTACAACATAAGCATGAGTTTGTACATATTTAATTCCTAATCACACAGATATCTAAAGAAATCATACACATAGTTAAAGAAGTTGAGAATCATATCTCAACACCCTTAAACATTACAATTTACTAACTACTACTCATTCAAACATTTCAATAAACACTTTAAAATACATACATTAACATACATGACATATGTTGATCACATAGGCATTAGGCCAAATCCTTTCACTAGGGAGTTGCCCCAATCATAACACGCATACACCCACGACGGATAGTCATGGAAAGTAGGAATCCAAGTTCCATATTCATTTGAACATTTTCACAAACACTTGGGCTACACATTTCAACATATATAGCGTATAGTGGCCGTGGCGTGATTCAGGGCAAATCCTTTCGTCAAAGGGGTATCGCCAATACAACAATCATATATCCATGACAATTAGTCATGTCGAGCACGAATGAGAATTCTATACTCATTCAGTCATTTTCACAAACACTTAGAATATACTATTTCAACATACACAGTGTATATTAGCAAAACATGTATTAGGGCGAGCCCTTTCGCCAAACAAGTATTTTATCCATATATAATATATTCATACAACAAATAATCATGGCAAACACATTTCCAAAATTTATACGTATACGGTACTTTCTACAAATACCTAGAGTATGTAAAATTCCATATTCTTCATCTTTAATCGAAACGGAAAACAGACAACACTTTGTACATGTGCAATTGCATGCAGATCATGAATCTATCATTATCTGACATTGAAAGCATTGAAAACCATAACCTATACACCTAAAGTCCGCACCTTTTGTCGTAGAATAGTAACGAAGTCGATAGGTTTGCTAAACTTTCGTATTTGGCAGATTAGTAACCATAGGATGCTTTAGGTTAGTTATTTCATAACCTACAACTATCAAAACCCCAAAACAGATTAGGGTTAGGGTTTCTTACCTAGAAACGGAGCTGGAATCGCTGGGAAAGCGATTAGAATAAAGTGGTGGAGCTCGTGTAACGGCAGGGAAGCATGGCCGGGAGATTCTCCCACATCTCCCACACTTTCTCTCTCTTTTCTCTCTTCTCTCTCTAGGGTTTCTCTCAAATTCGTATGGCTGCAATGAGAGAGGGTTTAAGGTCCTTATATAGCCTAAAAACTCACCGAAATAGACTCCAGGTCAAAGTATACTTAGGTTATAACCAAAGTGGTCCTGTTTCAGCTCAACGGAGCACTTCTGGCGGGCCCCCTTGAGCCAAAGGTCGGACTTAAGCTCACTAACACTAGATCTAAGTACTATTAAGTTTTCATTCTATTAGGATTCTCAGATCCCGTGTGGCGCACCAGTTTCAGTTCAACGGTCAGCGGATCTCGATCGGAGATTCCGAGTACATGGATATGTGTATGAAATTTTTCCTGATCCGAGGGTATAATTTGGTCTGATTCTGACGGTCTGGTTGCTTAAAACTGATCCGCAAGCGAGAGGTGCCAGATTACTATTTGAGATATTTATTTGTAAAGAAAATCAAGTGTTTCCACACTCCTCGCTCCGGACTCAAGCGAATGACACTAGGACACTATCTGGATTTGATTTCTGAGATGGTTGTCAAACCCAGCAAGGCGGTCCTAATTCCTTAACTTCGTGTTAATCGGACTTCCGACGTGCGGTCCAGATCTGATACAGAGTTTCGAGATGCTCCCGAGAGCAGACGGGTAATGAGATTGATCCTAGATTTTAAGGTAACCCAGCGTCAATGATTTTACAAGTTTTGGGTCTTGCAGATCGTATTTAAAGTGATTGGTGCTAATTTCACAGGTACTCTAATTTAACACTAGCTAATTCTCGCCTAATTTATAAAGGATTTAGTCCTGAGTAATTTTTGTCTGAGGTGGTACCTGAGCCTTTGTAGTTTGTATATAAAGTGATGCAAGTTATAATACTTAGCTAGTTTAAGATAGTGTCTAGGGTGAAAGTTCTTAGAAAATTTAAAGAACAAGGTGGTGAAGGGTGGGATTTATGAAGGAAATGGGTTAAGGAGCGATTTTAGACTGTGGGATTCAGTTCTGACAAGTTAATAAGGTGTTAGGATCGACCCATTGCCTAAGGACGTCTAATCCCAGGTTGGCAAAAAATCCGGGATGTTATAGTTACTTTGCCTTACTCTTTTATTTAAAGTTAGACATTGTTTGTTCTTATAGGAAAATAATTTTTGAAAAGTCCTACTCATCCCCCTCTAGGACATTTGGACATACTTTCATACTTCAGTAATAATGGTTCTACCGCAATTTCAAGACATATGGTCTAGGATGGCTCACTGGACAATACGAGCCAAATGAGAATACTTTGCCGGTCAATCGCACCATACCTTGGCCAGTTATATTCTCATCTGAGACCTTGCCTATGGGGGAACGATCAAGACAGGAAAGAATGTCAAAGCTGGAGTTGAACAACACCATCCATCACTATTTGCTCGGCAACTCGGTTTCGTTTAATGCATTCCATGCCCTCTTACTCACAAAACCTGCAACCAACCTCCCTATGACCATCCGATAGTGATGGATGTGGAACTATACATATCTCTGAGTACCGCATACCGTAAGGAGGTTATCGCTCTAGTGATCCCTAGCTATCCCAATACCCCTGTGGTGACGAATGGTTTCCTTGCGTGGTGGGATCTTCAATATTACAAGATGTTGGGTTATAGTAGTGTGCTCAATCTCATCACACAATTTGCCTCCCAGTTAGAGGTGAAGAAAAGAACCGTTGCTCCTCTGCCTGCTCTTATGGTTAAAAGGATGACGAATAGACCAAAAACCAGATCGGCCACTATCCTTCCTGCTCCAGCTTCAATAACTGAGGCTATTATTACAACGAGCCAAGAGGTTACAGAGGAGGAATTTGATGTTCCAATACCTATTCAATAGTAAATGGTGGCCCCGTGGAAAATCTCAGACTTAAGAGCTCTCCCTGACTGTTGAGTGAGAAATATTTCATAATTTCCCCCTGTTATAACTTGCTTTTATGAGAATTAGTGTGCTTAATTGAACTTATTACATGTATTCTCTCTTGCGAGGTGATTTCGAGAGCTAAAAGTGAAATGGATGCCAAAAGCACGTATTTAATGCTCAAGAATGACCAAGGTGAGGATTGGATCTTTGGTGGTCAAGATTGAAGAATTCAAGAGTCCAAGATCCAAGAAAACCAATTGAAGAATGAAAAAAAATCAAGATTGCAAACCACCTCATATTTACGCATTACGTGCAACATCTGCGTGACCCTCGACTAGTCGAGGACAGACTTCGACTGGTCAAGGGTCACCTTCGATGGGTCGAGGATCTCCTTTGACTGGTCGAGTATGACAGGAATTTAGAGGATTTTGTCGCTAGAGTTTGAGTTGAGGAATCTTCAACTAGTCGAGAGACTATTCAAGCAGGAGCCTTCGACTGGTCGAAGATGGGCTTAGACTAGTCGATGGATGCAGATTTTTAGGGTTCCTTTTCTTCACTTCAGGTCTTCAATGCTCTTCATTCCTCACTTGGTTTTCTTGGATTCTTGGCATGTGAATTCTTTATTCTCGGTCTCATAAGATCCATCATTGGCTTTGGTGATTCTTGAGTTTTAAATCCATGCTTTTAGCATCCTTTTCAATCTAAGCTCTTAAATTCACCTTGCAACACAAACATGATTTAAATAGAACATTAAGTATTATCATGTTCATAAAACCCATGTAATAAATGAGGGATAATATGCAATATTTGACCCTCAACATAGAAGATAGTGAATCATGAATTTTATAGATCACACACTTGCAAAACAGATAAAAAGATATCAAAAGCTCTCACAGCATCTATTGTAATTTTAGTCACAATAAACCATTGAAAACTGAAAATATTTCTTTATTCAAACTAAAAACTAATGAAAATCCAACATGTACTTGAATCAAAGTAAAGAATACATTAAAATAAACTACAACTTCACCTCTTAGCCATAGCTAAGAGATTAGCTGGCCATAACTAACTCAAAAACAAAAGAAAAACTAAAAGATATACTAGAATCCATGAAGAAATCGAAGTTGAAGAACATTGTCGGTGCTCCACCTAAGCCTTCTCTCCCTTTTCAAACCCTAGAAGATTATTTGGAATAGCCTAGGGACTCATTTAAATGGTTTTGCAACTCAAACTTTCGCATCGCCTTGGAAAAGTTTGCAAACTGCTTCAAATTTACGCACTCTGCGCATCTTTGATGGTAAACTTTGATGTCATCGTCGATGACAAACTTTAATGCAATCGAAGGTCTTCAATGTCATTAAAAAATCATCCAAAATTGTCCAACAAGTTTAACCCAAAATTCCTTCGATGACATCAAAGTCTATTTTGGGAATTATTTCAGAACTTTCGCTTTTTAGACTCAGAGTTTAAGAATATATTTTTTCTGGCTAATTTTCAGGATTCCTTTTCTTCACTTCAAATCTTCGATTCTCTTCATTCCTCACTTGGTTTCTTTGGATATTTGGCATGTGAGTTCTTCACTAATAACTTCCAAATCTCTAAATCCTCATTTAGTAAACTTTTGAGTATAAATATTCCTTTTAACATCAATTTCACTTTAAGCTCTCGAAAATCTCTCATATGAAAAGATGCATAATTGGATCAATTCAGCATTATCATGTTTATAAAATCAAGACATAAATAGGGGAAAATATGCAATATTTCATACTCAACATCGTCGACGTAGACCTCCATGGATCATCAAACTGCTGAGCGAACATCCTATTGATGAGTCGCTGAAATGTGGCCCCAACATTCTTCAGCACGAAGGGCATAACCTTGTAGTAGTAGAGTCCTTTGTCGGTGACAAAGGTCATCTTCTGCTTGTCGTGGTGATGCATGGTGATCTGATTATATCCCGAATAAGCATCCATGAAGCTTAGGAGTTTATGCCATACTGTGCTGTCAACCAGTTGGTCGATCCACGGAAGAGGAAAACTGTCCTTAGGGCAAGCTTTGTTCAAGTCGGTTTAATCAACATAGACCCGCCACTTCCCATTTAACTTTTTCACCAAGACGACGTTGGAAATCTAATAAGCGTAATAGATTTCTTTGATAACACCTGTGTCGAGGAGTTTGCCGACCTTTTGACAAATGATGTCGTACCGTTCTGGTTCAAATGCCTGTTGCTTCTGCCTCATTGGTCGGTGATCGGGGTTGACATTTAGTTTGTGAACCATCACTTTTGGACTGATGCCTGGCACATCCCGATGGGACCAAGCAAATATGTCGACATATCGTCGGAGAGGTCCATGATCTTGTCTCGTAGAGCTGGAGTCAGTGATGAACCAACCTGTACGGTTCAGGTCAGGTTGGATTCATTAAGTGGAATGGTCACAAGGTCCTTCATTAGACACCCTCTTACAATCGACTCTTCCCAAGGATCGAGGGAGGTGATGGTCATGGCGTGGTGTTGTGTCCTTAGTGACATGTGTTAGTGCACTCATTTTTGCACCTTGGTTTGTCAATATGTGAGCCGTTGTGTCCGTAGTCGGCTGAGCCTTTGGAAAGTGAAGACCGAAGACACAAGCAGAGCACAAGCACCAAGGAGCACATATAGGTAAAAAAAAATGCCTTAGTGACCCTAACCCTAACCTAAAACAAGCTACAACATCTTAATCATCTTGTCCCAATTAAGAATATTAATTGGATCAACCCTTAGCCTTAGGATAACAAGAAAAACATGATAAAGAAGACTATAAGAGGTACAAATCTATTATGTAAAAGGTAACCCAAAACAGCAGACTCGAGGGCATGTTCGATGGCATCGAGCTACCATCGAATAGTCTTTGATGGCATCGAAACCTGGCCGATGGCATCAATTGAGAATCAGGGAAGTCCAGTAACCAATCTGGAAATTTGGCTGAAATTCTCGATGACATCGATTTGAGATCCAGATTTGTCTGCAAGGTTCTTGAAAATTTTCCTGATTTTCTTGATGACATCAAAGCTATTTCGATAACATCGAGGATTGTTCTTCGATGGCATCGACAGGACCAGTTTCTGCCCATTTTTAAACTGTTAGAGCTCGAACAGTTTATAAAGTGCATTCGGTCCTTGGGCTTTTGGATGGATTTTTGGAGTAATAAATGGTGGGGTGATTCCATATGCAAATCCCTCATTCTAAGCCTCTATTCCACTGAGTTATAAGCTATCTCCTTTGAGATTACAATTCTAATAAAGAAACATTGAGATGTACTTGAACTCCTCCATTTCTTAGAGATTAGACTTAAGCATTCTTGGTAAATCATTGTCCAACTCTTCTAAGAGACCCATCTAGTTGAATCCCCTAGGATAAACAATTACCCATTAGTTGTAGGAGATTCAACCCACTCCCATCACCTTAGTCATCTTAAAGACACATCAAATGCAAGGAGATTGATCGTGTAGCTGAAGCCTTGGCGAAGCACCGACAACATGATCGGGGGAGCATCGAGGAGTTAATTGAAGCATGGGAGAGCGGAGATCAAGAAACCCAAGAAGGAGAGGCAAAAGGGACTCAATCCAACAAGTAAGTGTCATGCACAGGAGTTTGGGTCTGTAGGCCGACCTTGTTTAGGTTGGAGTGCAAGAGTTTACATCCCCAAACTCACCCTAAGTTATTGTGTAGGACCTTGGCCTGTGTGGCCTAAATCTGTGGTTCTTGTGTAGGACCAAGGTTGTTGGTTAGCCTAAGGAAAAAGCAACCCAAGCCTTTGTATAGGCCTCAAACGAGAGAATACATACCAGGTTTGGGATTAAGACCTTGGCCTGTGTGGCCTAAATTACTGGGTTCAGGATCAGGACCCTTGCTCTTGTGTAGGGCATAAATCCTAGGTTCTTGTGTAGGACCTTGACGCTTGTGTAGGGCCTAAACCCATGTTCTTGTGTAGGACCTTTGTCCTTGTGTAGGACATAAACTTAGGTTCGGGATTAGGACCTTAGCCTGTGTGGCCTAAATTCTTGGGTTCGGGATTAGGACCCTTGTCCTTGTGTAGGACATAAAGTCTAGGTTCTTGTGTAAGACCTTTGCTCTTATGTAGGGCATAAATTATAGAGTCCTTGTGTAGGGCTGTAAAGGTTTGATGTAAACCTAATTTAAAACCTCCCATAGTGAAATTCGGTACACTCTAGGAGAGAGTGAGTCCGCTGGGAGAGGAGTAGCCACATAACCGAATCACTATATATGATTGTGCTTGGGATTATCATTTGAGCATTCGTTTAATTATGCAATGTGGTTGAATGTTTAATTATATGCTTGTATGATTAGATGAATGCTAAGATTGATAGGCAGCATATCCCATATTCACGCGTTCACTGTGTTATAGGCTAGTTGCTTAATTTACATATTTTAAGTAGCCTATGTGATTAGACCCTTTATTGGCTTGGAAGCCTTAAAGTTACATTGCTTAGTTTAGTTTAATTGACAATTAGTTTAAACTAGGTAATTGTTGTTTTTAATAGGCATATTTTTAAATAGGTCCTAATCACCCCCCCCCCCCCCCCCCCCCTCTAGGACTTAGTCTACATTCTATAGCTCCGTCATATTCTGCACTGAGACGCATTGCAGCCCTTTACCACAATTTTTGTCACGCCCCAAACTCGGAAACCGGGCTTACAAAATTCCCGATTGCCGAATCTGGCGCCGATGCCTTCGTAGTACCCCATTCTCGGTTCCCGGCACTCATATACCAAATTCCGATCCTGGGATCCTACAAGGAGGATTTATCAACATGTATTTATTCTATAATGGGCATAACCATAAGCATAACCCACGAACAATAACCAAGACACCATCACAAAATCCACTATGATAAAAAACTTTTAAGATACAATAAGTACAGTACACATAAAGGGAAATACGATAACAAAATCGGAAGCTCCAGAAGTCCGCTTCACGCTCCAATCTCAATGTTGCTGCGACGTCCTAACGTCACCTACACACATTAATCGTGCATAAGCTTATGGAAAGCTTAGAGATGGTGAGAGTGTGTAATATAAGCGTGCTCAGAATGCAATGTCGGAGAAATGAGAAATGTACTGGTAAGACCATGAATACAATCAGCCGTAACAAGGCTATGCGATGCAAGACATAAACGTTATTGGCCATTTCAAGACCATGTGATGAAAGGCAAGAATGATACCGACCATACCAAGGCCATGCGATGTGAGATGTAACTCAAGCATACCAATCCTCATCTGAATTCACATGTCATTGCAGTTTGTCACTAGAACATCAATATCAGTATAGTTCTCACTCTGGATAATCATCGGGGTTTAGTACACTCCAAATGACACTACCCCTTTTCCAGGCGGGCAGTCCAAGTGAGCGTAATAAACCTCACTATCCGCCTAGCCAATAGTTTGTCAATACCTATCTGACACGTCAATAACAGACCCATTTACGAGCTGGTCATACTCAGCCTAGCAATGCCCCCTACCCTCGGGTGAGTAAGGCCACCACTCATTTTCAACCGACCAAACACAGTGGGAGACATGGCCTCCTGGTATTCGACACTCGGGCATTCATATTTCCACTCAGTTTCAACGTTGGAGTATCCTCTGGTACCATCGGGTTTAAGGATTTTCACCCAGTGACATCTATGGCGCCCCGATGTTAGAAACAGTATTTCCGGTATCCAATCCAGTCATTCACGATGTGCTTGTGGAGGCTACGGCCCTGATGTCGCTAGGGCATACAGTAATCACAATCACACAATGCAAAGTGCATAAATCACACAGTTCAACATGCATCACTCTTGCGTAGACCGTGCACTCATGTGGAATAACTCCACCTATCAGGGAGTCCCACAAACCGCCTACGGTATGGTATATGCAATGGCCAATCACATCTCATAACGACATGCAAATGATGCGTATGGGCATTTATCATGATGTTATACTATCACAAACTCATAATCGACATCACTAGTCGGTATTGATAATCAGCGTCGATAATCAACCTTGATGCAAGGTGAGGTCCGTAGATGGATGTCCGATAATGGATCAACCAATATCAATGGGGCCTAATCATTTGGGTTAACCTACTATAGAATGATGAGGATGGGCCTAACAAGGCCTAAGGGAAGGTCGCAATGTGGATGTTCATCCATCATTGCCCATCAATGTGGTCATTTAACCAACATTGCTCCCAAGGAGTGGCCCACATAGGGCCAAACATACAGTGGGCCCTTAGCCTCGCACAAGGGCCTAATATACATCATCATGGGCCTCAATTGCATCAAATGGGCCGATCAAATGGGCCGAATCAAATGGGCTGATTTAAATGGGCTAAATTCAAATGGGCCGAATCAAATGAGTCGATTTAAATGGGCCGATTCAAATGGGCCGAATCAAATGGGCCAGTTTCAATGGGTCGAATCAAATGGGTCAATTCAAATGGGCCGAATCAATGAGCCAAATCAAATGGGCCAAGTTGAATGGGCCGAGTTGAATGGGCCAATTCCAATGCACCATTCATCCATTGTTAGAGATCATTATAGAGCATAGAAAAAACGAATCATATCCAAAGGGTCATCTGGACCATACCACGAATAACAGTGGTGGTAATGATTTCCACTGTTAAAACTCTAATGGGCCCACCATAGCATTTATTTTCCATCCGGTCAGTTCATAAGGTCACAAAGACCTGAAATGGGAGGAAAACAAATATCATTTTGGTCCAAAACTTCTGTAACCGAAAGGGGTTTCAATGGTAGACGTTCAACCCCCAACTATTTCCGCAGTGTGGTCCACTTGATACTAAATCTGTCTTTTTTTTTTTAGTCTCAAGCCTTGAGACGAACTGTCATTTGGATGTACGGTTTAGATGTAATGGCGGGACCCACAGAATTTGTTGTCGTGATACAGCAGCTAGCTGCTAGAATCGGGCCACCCATCAGATGAACGACGTGAATACAACATATACAGCATTGTGTGGCCCACGCTGCTGCTGGTGCATGTACATCAACCATGCGTGTGGGGTCCCACCGTCCAGTGGTGGGAGACGGTGTGGATCAGGTCAAGATTAGCCATACTGCTCATGGCAGTACAACAGCTATATAGCTGATGTAGTGTGCTGGCCATTCGGCCATCAACAAAGGTGGATCCCATGTGGGCATGGCCCATCAAGATAGTATATTATAATATATAATATTATATATTATATACTTAAATATAATATTATATATATAGATATATATATATATATATATATATATATATATATATATATATATATATATATATATATATAATGAGGAAGTGGCTGCATGCCCAGATCCACCGTCCAGATGGATCTGGACGGGTGTAGATCACATATGTTAAAGGTGGGTCCCACGTGGGAGGGTGGCCCACCATAGCATTTATTTAATATACAATATTATATTATATAATAATGTGTGTATATATATATATATATATATATATATATATATATATATATATATATATATATATATACACACGTGTGTGTGTGGGATGGTGGGAGTGTCAGCGCCCAGTGTCCAGAGACGCTGGATGGACGGCCTGATGAAACACATCCAGCATGGTAGGCCCCACACAAATGGACGGCCTCGATGTAATACACATCTATCATGGTAGGCCCCACATAAATGGACGGTTGCACACATGCAACGAATGGGGCCCACGTGGCAGCTCACCAAAGCTTTAGATCGGCTGATATTTGTGTTTTTACTTCATCCAGGCCCGTCCATTAGACAGGCAGCGGGGTGGGGCCCAACACATGAACAACCTAGATTAGGTGGGCCACATACATCATTATCACATAATAATAATAATAATAATAATAATAATAATAAAGGAGAAAAGGTGAGAGGGAACAACGTGAAAGGGGAGGGACCCCGCCACTAATGGGCCCTCCCTTATACAATGCCTACATCATGAGGGTCTGTTAGTGCTATTATATGATACCTCTTTGATTGTCAAATTTTGTGTGTCAAAACCTTGGTATGTTCTATGTGTGTGTTCTATGTTTAAGACAACCATGGACTCTTCAAGCGGCTTCAAGATATAAAGAAGAAGATATAAAGAAGAAGATACAAAGAAGTCACGACATTCTTTATTGGTTATTCAAGTTCAAGATAAATGTTGGTGTCAAGTGTTTGGACGACTCTGACTTCAGGTTCAAGTGGTTGGACGACTCGTACTTCAGGCTTTAAGTACTAAAAGATTTATCATTCGTTGAATGAAGTAGAGTTCAATGTCCATACTTCATTATTCAGGTTTGATAGACCATAGTCACTGACCTTAGGGTAGGTCACTTTGGATACATTATCCAAATGTATTTAAACATGTGTTTGAGCTGCTCTTAGACTAGTCCTGGTTCTGGTTCGACCAGTCCTAGCACTGGCTCGACCTGTCTAAGAATTTCCTAGACCAGTCTTGGAATTGTTCAAATTTATCGGATTTTCTGGTTCGCTCACGACCAGTCTTGAAGTCTGCACGACCGGTCGTGGAACGGCCTCGACTCGAAGCTCGACCAGTCGTGGAGCCTCGGCTCAAACTCCAGCGACTAAATTCACTGTTGCTCGACCAGTCGAGAAGGGGTCTCGACCGGTCGTGGAGGACCTTCGACCAGTCGTGGACTGCCTACGACCAGTCGTACATCGGTTTTCCTGAATCCGCGCAGAAATTCAAAAATCTGTTTCTTCTAAGACCAGTCGTGGGAACTTCTAGACCAGTCGAAGACGAATTTCTGTAACTATAAATAGCACACGAATTTCAGAGTTTAATCATCGAAAATTCTATCAAAGCAAGGCTCCACTCTGAGATAAGTCGTGTCTAAATTTAAGCTAATTTGCGCTTCATTCTAATTCCTTTTGTTAGCTTTTTATATTTGATTTTATTCTAAATTCCAATCCTATTTGAAAAGGGGAAATCGTGTATTCCTTCTTCTTGGAATTAAAATCAAATAGAGCTAGCCCTTTGAGATTTCATTTAAAATTAATTAGAACTTAGAACCTCAATAATTTGAGTATTGGACATTGAACTATCATCTCTACTCTGATCGGTTCTTCCGGGCTACTGCAAAAGGATAAGATCCAGGTATTCTACAATTCCTGTAATTTCTATTTTGGTTTTGTATGAGATTTGCCAGAAAAATCTCTATGTGTATGGTTATCTGAGGAGAGTCAGAAAACTCAGATTGTGGGGTTTTTTGAATTGTGTAAGCCCAAGTGATAAAGACACAATTGTGAAGGTTTTTGGTGAACCTGTGAAAACCAGTTTTATTAGAGAACGCTAATATCCCCTGTGTGAGGATATTAGGAGTGGAGTAGCATTCTGTGTGGCTGTTTGAGAACAGTTGGTGAACACACAGGCGAACCACTATAACTTCTTGTCTTGTGGATTGAATGGTTATTTAATTCCTTATCTTTTATCATTCAGTTCTATTTTCCTTGTGGATGTGAATGTTGTAACAGTTTGAAATTACAAGCAAGTGTGGGAATGTTGTAATAATTTAGTGATTTATTTCTACAATTTATTTCCAGCAATTCTCTTATTGATTCAAGCTTTAAATTCCAAAATTGTTCCAGCAAGGTTGCCCTGCCATTTTTATGGTGTATGGCTGTCCCTAGAACAAGACATTTGTAAATTCAATTTATTCAGTGCAGTTTGTATTTATTTCTTTATTCCTCTTTGATTTGAGAATTTGATACAAAGACATTTCTAGACATAAGGTTGTCCTACCATAAACATTGGGTTTTTGGTGAAAGGTTGTCCTTAGAACAACGTTTGTATCAACCTCTCAATTTCAATTGTTTGAGGTTGCATTTCATTTCTGCATTGCAATTTATTTAATTAGTTCATTGGCTATCATACTTTGTTTAATTCCGCTATTATAAGTTTTTATTTGGCATTGTCCTATTCACCCCCCCTCTAGGACATATAGCTTGGCCATTTCAAGTGGTATCAGAGCCTAATAGCTCGCTTTTAATTCTTTATATTTGGATTTATTTCCTGAGCTAACGATCTAAGCTATATATAATAATGTCAAATTTTGATAGCCTCTCAGTCACTAGGCCTCCACCATTTGATGGCTCCAACTATGCTTATTGGAAAGCCAGAATGAGGATCTTCCTCAAATCAATGGATGAGAGTGTGTGGCAAGCCACAGTGACTGAATGGAATCCTCCTGTCATGGAAGTAACTGGAATTGATGGTTCTAAATCTATGAAAATTACACCATACTTTCAATGGACCACTCTTCAGAAAAGTGAGAGTAGTGCTAATGCTAAAGCACTTAATGCAATTACTTGCGCACTATCACCGGATGAGTTCAAAAGAATCATATCCTGTGATACTGCAAAGCAAGCTTGGGATATTTTAGAAATGACACATGAGGGTACATCGATTGTCAAAAAATCTAAAGTCCAACTCCTCACAACTAAATTTGAAGAAATTCATATGGAGGAGAATGAAATGTTTATGGACTTCTATACTAGATTAAATGACATTGTAAACTCAATGTGGGGTCTTGGTGATAAAATCCCAGAAAATAAAGTGTGTGCAAAAATTCTACGCTCTCTTCCTGAACGGTTCAATTCTAAAGTAACCGCAATCCAGGAACTTCGTGACACGGACAAAATGAAGGTGGAAGAACTCGTTGGGTCTCTACAAACTTATGAATTAAATTTTAAAGCTCCTAAAGGAAAATCAATTGCTTTGAAATCTTCCAAAAATACGGTAGAAGATAAATCCGATTCTGAAGATGACTTAGCTCTTATTGCAAAAAGATTTTACAAAATTTTTAAAAGTAAGAAAAGAGTTGATTTTCAAAAATCAAATGATAAAAAGAAGTTTAGATCTAAAACTCGAAAATCTTTGAAAGACAGTCAGTGTTACAACTGTCATGAGTATGGGCATCTAGCAAACAAATGTCCTAATAAGGACAAACCCAAAAAGAAGGGTATGTTGGCTACATGGGATGAATCATCTGACTCTGAAGTTTCTTCTGAATCAGAAGATTCTGAAACCGAGTCGGGCAATGAGGTAAAAGCCCTTATGACTCTAGCTAAGTTTACCTTCTCTGATCACGATGATTCTACTAGTGAAGAAAATTTGGATAATGATCATGAGAATGAAGAAGATCTTCAAGATGCTTACAATGCCTTATACAAAGAGAGTTGTAAAATTGCTGTGAAGCTTAAACTTCAGAGAGAAAAATTTTCTAAACTTAGAGATTGTTTTGACTTGCTTGTTTTAGAAAAATCTCAAATATCAGATTATTTTGAAAAATCAAAAAGCGATTTAGAATTCAAAAACTCTCTGATTGTTGATTTAAAATCTGAAATTGAGAGACTAAAAAATGAAGTGTCTTCTCTTCTGAATTCAAAGGAAACTTGGAGGTATGCCCAAGGTGATTCTAAATTAGAAAAACTTCTATCCGGTTCAAAAAAATGTGGCGATAGATCCGGGTTGGGGTATGATAAAACAATACCTCATAAACAGAAGAATTCTCCACCTAAATTTGTGAAAGGAGAATCCTCTAATTCAAAAGAGAAAAACACTTCACAAGGTTTTGTCAAAACAACAAAAAATTTTCAAAAACCTAGAAGCAGCTATGTCAACTTCAAAAATCAGATGAAAAATCCTTTAGCTGAAAAAATAGTTGATTTACTCAAGGAACTTTTAAAATCTAACTCTGTAAGTCACTCTTACAAATATAAACAAAAGAAGACCAACTATGTTCCTAAACCTAAAACTGTTATGAAATGGGTTCCTAAAGTTGACTGCTTGGTTGCTCACACTGCTTTCAAAGCAACTAGCCTTTCAAAGTGGTACCTAGACAGTGGTTGCTCCAGGCATATGACTGGTGACAAAGCTCTTTTCACCGATCTACAAGATATGACTGATGGGTCAGTCACATTTGGTGATGGTAGCAATTGCAAAATTATTGGCCAAGGTACGGTTCAACTCTATAATCTACCCTTATTTAAGAATGTTTTATATGTTGAGGGTTTAAAACACAACTTGTTAAGCATATCTCAAATATGCGATAACAATCATAGTGTGAAGTTTTCCAATCAAGGTTGTGAGATTATAGACAAAAAGGGGTCTGTGATATTAACTGGTCTCAGAACTTCTGAAAACTGCTATATAGTGAGAAATGACAGCTCATCTAACCAAATGTGTTACATGGTCCATACCAATGAAACTGAATTATGGCATAAACGCCTTGGACATGTACACTACCGGAATTTATATAGATTGAGCAAAGAAGAACTAATAAGAGGTCTACCAAAGATTCAAAAAGTAGATAAAATATGTGGTGAATGCCAGTATGGTAAACAAACTAGGAGATCTCACAAAAAGGTGAACTCAAATACCACATCAAGACCACTCGAACTTCTCCACATGGATCTAATAGGACCAACTAGAATGGAAAGTCGAGGTGGTAAAAAATATATTCTGGTTATTGTAGACGATTACACCAGATTCACTTGGGTTTCATTTTTAAAGGACAAATCAGAAACCCTTGATGAAGTGAAAAAGATAATCAAACGGATCCAAACTGAAAAATGTTCTCATGTGAGTAAGATCCGAAGTGATCATGGATCCGAATTTGAAAATAGCTGTTTTGAGAAATTCTGTAATGATCATGGAATATCACATGAATTCTCTGCACCTAAAACTCCACAACAAAATGGCATTGTGGAAAGAAAAAATAGAGTTCTTCAAGAAATGGGAACTGTTATGCTAAATAGCATGAAGGTTTCTAAGAATTTATGGGCTGAGGCGATTAATACTGCTTGCTATATTATTAATCGTGTTTATACTTGCAAATCAAATAATAAAACGCCCTACGAAATGTGGTTTGACAAAAAACCTACAGTCAAATATTTTCGCGTTTTTGGCAGTAAGTGTTATATTTTACGTGACCGGGAAAACTTGGGAAAATTTGATACAAAAAGTGATGAAGGATTATTCTTAGGATATTCATTAAACAGTCGTGCATATCGTGTACTGAACAAAAGGACTGGAGTTATTCAAGAGTCAATCAATGTGGTCATAGATGATCACTTAAATACTTCAGCCCCTAGTTCAGATAATGATGAAGTTCTTATAATTGAAAAACCAGAAACTTCATCAAGTGAATCTAATCATGATGTGAGGACTGTCAAAGATCATCCAACTACACAAATCCTTGGAAATCCTCTCACAGGTGTACGCACTCGTAGACAATTAGAAGATTTTTGTAATTACGTGTGTTTCACCTCTCAGATAGAACCGGTTAATGTAAAGGAAGCTCTTTCTGATGAAAACTGGATAGTTGCGATGCAGGAAGAACTTAATCAATTTGTTCGTAACGATGTCTGGTATCTTGTTCCAAGACCAAAAGATAAACATATTATTGGAACTAAATGGATTTTCAAAAATAAGTCTGATGAATTGGGAAATATTATTCGAAACAAGGCAAGACTGGTTGTGCAAGGATACACTCAAATTGAAGGTATCGATTTTGAGGAAACTTTCGCTCCAGTTGCACGCCTTGAATCAATCAGATTATTTATATCCATTGCATGTTTTAGAAAGTTTAAGATTTATCAAATGGATGTAAAGAGTGCTTTTCTTAATGGTGATTTACATGAAGAGGTTTATGTTGAACAACCTACAGGGTTTGAAGATCCTAAGTTTACTAATCATGTTTATCGCCTTAAGAAAGCTCTCTATGGGTTGAAACAAGCTCCCAGGGCATGGTATGAAAAATTGACTAAGTTTTTACTGGGTCACAATTTTCAAATGGGTAGTGTTGATAAAACACTCTTTGTTAAAAAGCAGAACAATGATATTTTAATGGTTCAAATCTATGTTGATGATATAATTTATGGATCAACTTGTACTGACATGACTGTTGAGTTTGCAGATCTAATGAAATCTGAATTTGAGATGAGTATGGTCGGAGAATTAAACTATTTTCTAGGATTGCAAGTTAAACAGCAATCTGATGGAATTTTTATTTCTCAAACTAAATATGCTCTAAATTTAGTTAAGAAGTTCGGATTTGAAAATGGTAAGAATTTTGATACTCCTATGAGTACTTCTCTAAAGCTCTCAAAAGACTCTACAGGTAAAGATATAGATCCTAAACTATATCGAAGCATGATTGGTAGTTTACTGTATTTAACAGCAAGTAGACCTGATATTGCTTTTAGTGTTGGAATTTGTGCTAGATATCAGTCTAATCCTAAAGAATCTCATTTGACTGCTGTTAAACGCATTATTCGTTATGTTGCAAGTTCAGTTAATCTGGGTCTTTGGTATCCCTTTGATACTAGTGTGCAATTGGCTGGGTTCTCGGATGCTGATTGGGCTGGTAATATGGATGACAGAAAGTCAACCAGTGGTGGTTGCTTTTACATTGGAAATTGCATAGTTTCTTGGTTCAGCAAGAAACAGAGTTCCATTTCACTCTCAACTGCTGAGGCTGAATACATTGCTGCAGGAAATGCATGTACTCAGTTAGTCTGGATGAAACGCATGTTAAGTGATTATGGTATTGCACAAGACTCAATAGTTTTATATTGTGATAATTCAAGTGCAATTAATATTTCCAAAAATCCAATCCAGCATTCACGAACTAAGCATATTGACATTAGATTTCACTATATTCGTGAACTTGTTGAAGAAAAAGTAATTTGTTTAGAATATATTCCTACCGAGAAACAACTTGCTGACATTTTCACCAAACCACTCGATAAATGCAAGTTCAATAAATTGAAATTTGATCTCGGTATGTGTAATATAAGATGATTGATTATGCATTTTAATAAAAATAAAATAATAAAAAATAAAAATAAAGATAAATAAAAAATGCATATTTTGGTCTTACACGACCAGTCGAGGATAGTCTCGACCAGTCGTGGTTAGACCGGTCGAGGAATACTCAAGACCGGTCGTGTATCGCGCTGGTTCCTTTATTTGGGGAAAAAATCACTTTTTCTTCATTTCCCTCTTCTTCTCCAACGGGCATAGCTTCGACCGGTCGTACCCATCTATGGGATTTCTCCAGGTTTGAGTATTTCTCTTGATTTTATTGAAGAATCTTGAACATTACTTCTTGTCTTCCTTGTTAGTGTTGATTATTTCTTATTTCCTTCAAGGGTTTGGGGTTGTCTTCCTCATTTTCTGATTTGGTTGAAACCCATCTTGTTTTTCTTGAAATTCCTTCAATCTTTTCAAGAATATGGATGTTAGAGGTAAAAAGCGAACTAGTAGAGGTGCTTCTTCATCTAGGTCCAATGTTGTATCTCGCCGTCATCTTAGAGATCCTAATGATGACCCTCCACAAGTTCGTGATTTTCGATTTAAGAAAGTTATTGTTGAGAAAGCAGTTTGTATCAATCATATTGCTCAATTTAATCTAGTTCCTCTCCTTCAATCTGTTGGTTGGGTTAACATTTTGAATTGGGGAGGGCCGGCATATCAGTCAATTGCTCAGGCCATGGTTGCATGTATTATAGACTTTTCTCTTGAGGAATTAACTTTTATTATTACTACAAGAGAAGGGCCTTTTACTGTGGATCGTCATTTGATTTCTGGGTTAATGGATATTCCAGTAAATGATGATGGAATCCATCCTTCCACATTGGGTGATAAAGTTACTGAATCTGAGAAACGTTTATTGACTAGAGCCCTTTGTAATATGGATGCACCTTGGTCTGTCAATGGTACTGTTCTCAAGACCAGGTGGCTGTTGCCCAGATATAGAGTTCTTCATCGTATTTTTACATCTAATGTGTATCCTAGGGCTGGTAACAAAACTGAATTGACTCTTCTGATGGTTCGTATCCTGTACTCAATCGTTAGTGGTGCCAATGTTTGCTTACCTTCATTGATCTGTTATTCTATTATTCAGTTTCGGTCTCAGCCAGGTCATGGTGACATTCCATTTGGATATTTGTTAAATGTCTTAGCTACTCACATGTTGGTCACTATGCCTGTTGGTGAAGCTCCTATCCATCACCTTATTTTCAACAACACCAACATAAACAAAATGAAGTTGAGATTGGCCGCTGGTCAAGTTGATAATGACGAGGGTGGTGGAGCTGCTGGAGTTGGAGATGCGAATGAAGGAGATGATCTTCCTAATGAGGATATCAACATGGATGATCTTTTTGATGATATTGAGTCTGCATCTGAAGATGATCCAGATTTTGTTCCTTCTGATTTCGATGCACGTCTAAGTGCATTAGAAGAAAAGGTGGAAAATATGCATGTTGGCCATAATGCACAATTTAAGAAAATGCATAAGTATTTGAGGCGCTTACAAAAAGGCCTTCATCATATTGATCCTACCATTCCTGCTCCTTCTTCAGGGTCTGATTAAATGTTTATTAAATGTAGTTTGAACTGATTTCACTTTGGATTTTTCTTGGAACTGTTTAACTTATAACTGTGACTTTGGTATGTAATATCTTCTCCTAAATCTTTTATGCTCTCATTTGTCTTCCTGAGCTTATATGATCTTCCTTTGTCATATTTTTGACAAAAAGGGGGAGAATGGTACATATATCTGTGGTATTTATGTTGTTGATGGTGTTTGCATCAATACTTAATTCCTTAAATGGGGAGTCTTATTGAGGGGGAGTAATTCAACATCTCTCATATTGTATATGGTTGTCATGTGTTGACACATCTAATTCATGATTCATGATTCCTCTATTGTGTTTTTATATATATGTTTTGTCACAAATTTGCCAAAGGGGGAGATTGTTAGTGCTATTATATGATACCTCTTTGATTGTCAAATTTTGTGTGTCAAAACCTTGGTATGTTCTATGTGTGTGTTCTATGTTTAAGACAACCATGGACTCTTCAAGCGGCTTCAAGATATAAAGAAGAAGATATAAAGAAGAAGATACAAAGAAGTCACGACATTCTTTATTGGTTATTCAAGTTCAAGATAAATGTTGGTGTCAAGTGTTTGGACGACTCTGACTTCAGGTTCAAGTGGTTGGACGACTCGTACTTCAGGCTTTAAGTACTAAAAGATTTATCATTCGTTGAATGAAGTAGAGTTCAATGTCCATACTTCATTATTCAGGTTTGATAGACCATAGTCACTGACCTTAGGGTAGGTCACTTTGGATACATTATCCAAATGTATTTAAACATGTGTTTGAGCTGCTCTTAGACTAGTCCTGGTTCTGGTTCGACCAGTCCTAGCACTGGCTCGACCTGTCTAAGAATTTCCTAGACCAGTCTTGGAATTGCTCAAATTTATCGGATTTTCTGGTTCGCTCACGACCAGTCTTGAAGTCTGCACGACCGGTCGTGGAACGGCCTCGACTCGAAGCTCGACCAGTCGTGGAGCCTCGGCTCAAACTCCAGCGACTAAATTCACTGTTGCTCGACCAGTCGAGAAGGGGTCTCGACCGGTCGTGGAGGACCTTCGACCAGTCGTGGACTGCCTACGACCAGTCGTACGTCGGTTTTCCTGAATCCGCGCAGATATTCAAAAATCTGTTTCTTCTAAGACCAGTCGTGGGAACTTCTAGACCAGTCGAAGACGAATTTCTGTAACTATAAATAGCACACGAATTTCAGAGTTTAATCATCGAAAATTCTATCAAAGCAAGGCTCCACTCTGAGATAAGTCGTGTTTAAATTTAAGCTAATTTGCGCTTCATTCTAATTCCTTTTGTTAGCTTTTTGCATTTGATTTTATTCTAAATTCCAATCATATTTGAAAAGGGGAAATCGTGTATTCCTTCTTCTTGGAATTAAAATCAAATAGAGCTAGCCCTTTGTGATTTCATTTAAAATCAATTAGAACTTAGAACCTCAATAATTTGAGTATTGGACATTGAACTATCATCTCTACTCTGATCGGTTCTTCCGGGCTACTGCAAAAGGATAAGATCCAGGTATTCTACAATTCCTGTAATTTCTATTTTGGTTTTGTATGAGATTTGCCAGAAAAATCTCTATGTGTATGGTTATCTGAGGAGAGTCAGAAAACTCAGATTGTGGGGTTTTTTGAATTGTGTAAGCCCAAGTGATAAAGACACAACTGTGAAGGTTTTTGGTGAACCTGTGAAAACCAGTTTTATTAGAGAACGCTAATATCCCCTGTGTGAGGATATTAGGAGTGGAGTAGCATTCTGTGTGGCTGTTTGAGAACAGTTGGTGAACACACAGGCGAACCACTATAACTTCTTGTCTTGTGGATTGAATGGTTATTTAATTCCTTATCTTTTATCATTCAGCTTTATTTTCCTTGTGGATGTGAATGTTGTAACAGTTTGAAATTACAAGCAAGTGTGGGAATGTTGTAATAATTTAGTGATTTATTTCTACAATTTATTTCCAGCAATTCTCTCTATTGATTCAAGCTTTAAATTCCAAAATTGTTCCAGCAAGGTTGCCCTGCCATTTTTATGGTGTATGGCTGTCCCTAGAACAAGACATTTGTAAATTCAATTTATTCAGTGCAGTTTGTATTTATTTCTTTATTCCTCTTTGATTTGAGAATTTGATACAAAGACATTTCTAGACATAAGGTTGTCCTACCATAAACATTGGGTTTTTGGTGAAAGGTTGTCCTTAGAACAACGTTTGTATCAACCTCTCAATTTCAATTGTTTGAGGTTGCATTTCATTTCTGCATTGCAATTTATTTAATTAGTTCATTGGCTATCATACTTTGTTTAATTCCGCTATTATAAGTTTTTATTTGGCATTGTCCTATTCACCCCCCCTCTAGGACATATAGCTTGGCCATTTCAGGGTCCCACATCAAGTGGGCCCTAAAATTTAAATCAACGATGGGTCACCCACCAATTGGCCTTCTCCTTTAGTTCCTTGGACTCCTAGGCTTCTTAACTTCGACCTTGATGGAGGATGATGAAGTTTTGATGGTAGGGATGAGAGATGAGAGGGTAGGAGGTGGGCCACACTAAATCTTCTCCATGAGAGCTTGGGAAGTTCATACGTTGGGGCTTGGGTTGCTTGGGAGTGAAGAGAGAAATGAGAGGGAGAGAAAGAAGTGATGGGTGAAAAGGGATGGAGTGATGGGTGATGGGTGGAGTGATGGAGTTGTAAGAAAGGGATTGGTGGAGAGAGAGAGAGAGAGAGAGAGAGAGAGAGAGAGAGAGAGAGTTAACTTTGGGAATGGGAATGGGATGGGTTGCTTGTACTTGTGGTATGGTGTGTACTTGACTTGATTGATTGATTGATTGATGGGATAGGTCATAGAGATTCTCTCGGAATTTGGACATGCGACGTTTTCCTTGAAATGAACCCGGGCCCACCTCTTCTGGCTCGGGTATCAGACTGGGGTGTGAGGTACGACGATAAAACCGCAGCAACGGCACGGTCTCTACGATACAAGTTTTGGGTTGAGCCGACTTCGGTATGCAAGACTCGGCTTAGGATCGCACGCAAACGTCAGATACAGGTCGAGAGTTACCGGAATTCGACCGGGAGGACCGCAGAAGCCTACGGAACAGTACAGACTAGGATATAAGCCTTACAATTTCACCGTGGAGTAGCATTGACGAGTACAGGTGTACACAAACCGAGTTAGGCCGGTTAGTTCGCTCGACTCAACTTGAAAAAGCTCAATTCAACTCAATTTAAAGCTGAGTTCGAGCCGAGTCGAGCTGATTTTTTTGGCTCAAAAATGAGTTCGAGCCAAGTTCGAGCTAGCCCCAGCTTGACTCGATTCAGAGCATACCCAGCTCGAATCGAACTCGGATCGAACTAGTTCGATGACTCGGTTACTTTGATATTGATGTTGCTCACCAAGTGTTTGATGAAATGACTCAACGAAGTATGGCTGGTGGCAAGGAAGGTATGTATATGAAACCAATACCCAATTTTTCTTGATTTTCATGTTGCTTAGAAGGTGTTTGATAAAATACTTGTAAAACCAGTGCTGTTGTCATAAATACAGTGAGATCTTGAAGTGCAGTACAAGTGTTTGTGAAAATGATGCATAGGTAAACTCGACTCGATCTTAGCTCGAACTGGCCCGAGCTACTTACCGAATCGAGCCAAGCTGGCCAGTCAGGCTCGAGGACCAACCCGAGCCGACTTCGAGCTGAGGTCAGCTAATGGCCGAACTGAGTCGAGCTGAGACTAGCTCGACTCGGTTCAACTCGATGTACACCCCTATTGTCGAGCTTCTTGTTGATCTCCTCTGACCTGCCTGACTCCGTGCTCGGTCAAGAATTTCATTGTGAGGTGATAGGTCAACACTACTGCTCGAAAGGCGTTGAGGGAACAGTCGTCCGAGGTTAACTTTGTAAACGGAAGGGTAGTCGACTACGAGGAAGTCAATCATAGTCGTCATCTAGTTTTGTCCTTCTACCACTATAACCGAAAGCTGTATGGATCCGTCGGAGGTAACCCTGTCCCCTGCGAACCTGAACAAGGGATTTTTGATAGGTCGGAGTCGGGACCTTCCGACTCCTATTTTGTCGAAGGCTTCGACGAAGAGGATGTCGGCCGAGCTGCCGGTATCCACCAAAATTCGAAACACTTTGCAGTTGGTTATATTCATGGTCACCACTGGTGCATCATCATGAGGGTGGTGGACACCTTGAGCGTCATCTTCGATGAAAGTCAACTCACAGGAGGCCACTTTCTGCTCCTTTGGAGGCCTGCTGGGGATGTGGATTTGATGTTCCTAGCTATTGTGGCTAATACTTCGAGCATGGGCTTTGCGTGCTCAGTTCGAATCTCCTCCTCTAGTAGGTCCGCTGAAGATGGTGCAGATTTCTCTACTAGCCTCGTTATTATTGATGGTCTGCTTGTTTTTCTGATATAACTATTCTTCCCTCCTATTGACATATTCTCGCAAATGCCCGTCACGGATGAGGGCCTCGATTTCTTCTTTGAGGTCAAAGCAGTCGCTAGTGGAGTAGCCCTGGTCGCGATGAAAGTGGCAGTACTTCTGTTTGTCTCGCTTGTCGATGTCAGTCTTCATCCGGTTCGGCCATTTGAGGACCATTTGTCTCACTTGTCGGTGTCAGTCTTCATTTGGTTCGGCCATTTAAGGATCCGTTTGTCCCGAACTTCCATGAGAACATGCTCGGACATTGCATTGAGGGGGGTGTAAGAGATGAATCTTCTCTCTAGTCGTCTACCTGGATGTTGCCCTCTAGTCGAATTGTCATCCTTTCTCCACTTGTTGTTGGGGGGCCAACGCCTGTTCTTCCTTGGGTCGCTTCTCCTTGGTCGAGCTTCCCTTATTCCGAGTGGCTTTTCATGAGCTAAAAAGCTCCTCGGCGTTGGAGTATTTTTTTAGCTCGGTTGAGGAGATCGGTCAGTGTTGTCGGTGGGTTCTTACCTAGCGAGAAGAGGAACCTTCCCTCCCACAGGCCGGTCATCATGGCGACCAGGGCAATCTAATCTAAATAGCCTTCCACCCTTATTACTTTCGGGTTAAAGTGTTTGATGTTGTCTTTCAGTAGCTTGTCTTCTTTTTAGATGATGGCGAGGAGATGAGTTATCATTTTGAGCCTTTCCTTTCCTCCGATAAAGTTAGTGATAAAGGCCTTGTTGAGCTGTGTGAACGAGCTGATGGATTGCGGCTTTAATTTTTGAAACTACTTCTGAGCCACTCCTGTCAGAGTTAAGGAGAATGTCCGACACATAACCGCAGTCAACACGCCATGAAGCTCCATCCACACCCTAAAAGATTCCAGGTGCTCGGCCGGATCGGTGGTTCCGAAATAATGAGTGATCTGAGGCATCAGGAATCTGGGTGGGAGTTAAGCATGCATGATGTCGGCAGTGAACGGTGACTCAATTTCCTCCAACATGGCCTCTATTAAGGTCGGAGCGTGTACGTGGTAGGCCTGCCGCATGTTGCCGATCTGACCTCGTAGTTCGTTGAGCTCGGCCTCCCAAGGGTCCTCGTTCTCGACTACTATTTCAGCTTCAGCCTCGAGAGCTTTGTCACGCCTCTTCTTCTCTAACTCATGGCGTAAATCGGAGGCAACCAGTACGGCAGTGCCCGAAGCGTGGGAGGGTGCTCGCCTTAGTGCTTCGTCGACTTATTTGTACCTCCGGGAGCCAACAGGTGCTTGAGATGGTGCAAAAACTTTCATAGCTGCTCGAGCAACAACTTCCTCAACCCTCTGGTTGAGGGGATGGATTTGTCGTTCCAGCATTCGCCTTATCTGATCGAGGTTCCTAGTTGGGGCTTCAACTTAATGTTTAAGAGAGATGAGCCAACCTCCTCAATTCCAAGACCGCTGCTGTAATGCCTTGAAAATCGGGGGTCGAGTATAAACTCAACTCCCGAGTTCCAACGCATTACTTATGCAACATATATGCTGATGATTGAATGTTGTCTATATTAGTACATGAAACATGAACGAGATTAAGCCAAAACAGCATATCATACTCCAGAGTCGATTAGTTTAAACAAGCGGAAGACTGTGATAAATATATATAATATATAAACGGTGATAAGTCTTCAGAGTGTGATAATGTTACCAGGTTAGATAATTACATATAAATTTCTAAATTATACTAAAGGTGTAATGTCATCTAGTTAACATCCTAGAAAGCCCCGTCGATTAGGACACGGCTCATAGGAACCCGCCTGAAAACTGCATAAAGGAGAAATCCTCCTCATCATCATAAAAATCCAGCTCCGCTTCGCAGCATCACCATCATCTGAAACCCAAACAAGGTCTGGTTGGTGTGTACAACACCGTCCCGTAACGTGGGAGTGAGTGATCAACTCAGTGGAACAATAAAGCATAAGTTAACATGTTATCAATTCAGTCAAGCAGTAATGATAAAGTAGTACAATCAAACATTCCTAAATACTCTTGTTAATGCAAGTATGAAATGCAGTCATGATGCATGCCCTCACCAACATACTCCCTCATGCTACACCATCTTACGTCCGCAGCATGCGTTCATCCCTCAGTGCTCCACATCTTCCAGGCACATGCAGTGCGATGATGAGTATGATTACCGAGTTATCATTAGTCCTTTTCATAAAGCAGTATTGGGAAACTAAGGTACCTCCCTTATATCATTCCCAAACAATGATCTATTCTAGGGTCGTCAGTCCTAGATACTCTCATACGATGATGCAGTTCTAG
This sequence comes from Magnolia officinalis, assembly GCA_021015155.1. NCBI lineage: Eukaryota > Viridiplantae > Streptophyta > Magnoliopsida > Magnoliales > Magnoliaceae > Magnolia > Magnolia officinalis. The sequence continues at coordinate 23,409,198 of JAJHSJ010000013.1, read as the reverse complement.
GTCGCTGTAAAGGGCTGTCAAGGCTGTTACACGCACTCGTTGCACCACTCCCCCATCACCTTATCAATACAGGCCTAGCTTATACTCTATTTATTACGGGAAGGCTCGTTGCCTCTCCGCAGATTCAGAGTATGCTCGAGGTCACTACACCGGGTACGGTCAGGGCTGCCAGGGCTGTTACACGGAATCGTTACACCACTCCCCCATCACCCATCAAAGCAATGTAGGCCGATAGCTTGAATACAGTGTCCCATACCACCGTATTCGGCTCACGAGTCTGGGTTGCTCACTGGTCACTACGGGGAGGCAAATCACCCCAGCGTAGGCCGACAGCTCGACCATGGTGTCCCATACCACCATGCCCGGCATGAGTCTTAGCGGATCGAGGTATTAAGGTTAATGGGGTTGCACTGGTAATTTTGGTACCTTAGGTTCAAGCAATAGCGTCCAAACATGGTGAACATATATTAGACAGATCGGGTTACTTGACGAGCTCGGCTAGCTCGAGTGCATGACAAGTTGAACGACATAAAGTGCATAAGCACTTCGCGTGGCCAACCACTATCGCCAACCGAAGTATGACTCGGGTTAGTCGAACACATCTCACGTGGCGAATGAATCTCAGCCATGAATTCAATCCCGTTACCGATTGCCTGGACTATACAATAGCCTCAATCACATTCAATTACAGATAGTTAAAGCAGTAATGGATCAACAATTCAAACCACACGATCAAAGTCTAATATGGTCCGCTTAGGGCTGCTAGGGTTGTTGCACGGAATCGTTACACCACTCCCCCATCACCCTTTACGGCCTTTATGGAATACAACTTAAACATGAATGTAAACATATGCATTACATAGATAAAATCGTACAATCAATTGAGCATGTTATGAAGTACAACATAAGCATGAGTTTGTACATATTCAATTCCTAATCACATAGATATCTAAAGAAATCATACACATAGTTAAAGGAGTTGAGAATCATATCTCAACACCCTTATACATTACTCATTCAGACATTTCAACAAACACTTTAGACTACATACATCAACATACATGACATATGTTGATCACATAGGTATTAGGCCAAATCCTTTCACTAGGGAGTTGCCCCAATTATAACACGCGTGCACCCACAACGGATAGTCATGGCAAGCAGGAATCCAAGTTCCATATTCATTCAGTCATTTCTACAAACACTTGGGCTACACATTTTTATCATGTTAAACACAAATCCGTATTTCATACGTATACGGTATTTTCGACAAATACGAAGAATACAGTATATTCAACATAGCTAACGTAAAACTGAAAAACGAAACGGACAGCACTTTGTACATGTGCAATCGCATGCAGATCATGAATCTATCATTATCTGACATTGAAAGCGTTGAAAACCATAACCTATACGTCTAAAGTTCGCACCTTATGCCATAGAAGCGTAACGGAGTCGATAGAATCTCTACGCTTTCGTCAACGTCGATATGACGACCTAAATAACGAGTTACGTTAGCTATTTCGCTACTTGAATCAATCCAAACCCTAAAACAGGTTAGGGTTAGGGTTTTCTTACCTAGAAATGAAGTCGGAATCGCAGGGAAAGCCATTAGAACGAGGTGGTTAGGCTTGTATAGTGGCAGGGTAGAGCATCAGGGAGATCCTCCCACTTCTCTCACACTTTCTCTCTCTTTTATCTCTTCTCTCTCCTAGGGTTTCTCTCAAATTTGTGTGGGCTGAATGAGAGAGGGTTTAAGGTCCTTATATAGGCTAGAAACTCTCCAAAATAGACTCAGGAACAAGGTATACTTAGGTTATGTCTAAAGCGGGTCCGTTTCGTTCCAACGAAGCACTTCTGGCGGCCCCTTTTCTATGTGCGGTCGGACTTAAGCTCACTAACACTGGATCTAGGTTTAGTTAAGTTTTCGTTCCGGTCGGATTCCCAGATCACGCGTGGCGGACCAGTTTCAGTTCAACGGTCAGTGAAACTCGATTAGAGATTTCAAGTACACTGACACGTAGGGGCAAATATCCCTGATCCGAGGGTGAATTTGGGTCAAATTCCAACAGTCTGGTTGCTTATAAATTGTCCGCAAGCGACACGTTCCAGATTACTTAAATCATTTTTAATTTAATAAGAAAATCTCATTTTCTCACACTCTTCACTCCAGGCTCAAGCGAATAGCATTGAGACACTATCTGGATTTGATTTCCGAGATGGTTGTTAAGCCTAACAAGGCGGTCCTAACTATTTAACTTCGCATTAATCGGACTTTCGATGTGCGGTCCAGATCTGATACGGAGTTTCGTGATGCTCCCGAGAGCATCCGGGTAATGAGATTTATCCTAGATTTTTGAGTAACCTAGCGTCAATGATTCTACAAGTTTTGGGTCTTGCAGATCGTATTTAAAATGGATTAAACAGATTTCGTAGCTAATCTAGTTTAGCACTTAGTTACTTTTGAAGGATAAGGTAGTGAAAGGTGAGATTTGTGAAGGAAAATGGTAAAAAAATGATTTTAGACTGTGGGATTGAGTTCTGACAAGTTAATAAGGTGTTAGGATCGACCCATTGCCTAAGGACGTCTAATCCAGGTTGATAAAAATCTGGGATGTTACAATCTACCCCCCTTAAAAATAATTTCGTCCCCGAAATTGGCTAAAGGTTTCATTTGCCTAAGACTTATTGATTTCAAGTTTATATGCGCGGTAGGGTGTATATTGTGCATGCTAGTCTAGTACATTTTAGGCACTACCCCTCTTAAAAATTTATTTCTTTATCTCTTACTTATATCTTGATGGTTTGCTACAATGAATTTCTTTATCTATTTGGAGTCTTGACGGCGATTCCCATCTGTTGAGAGTAAGATAGCTGTTTTCAATGTTTGACCAACACGGAGAGACGGTTATATTGGGCTTGATCCCGATACATCGATCGTCTACCTGGCCAGGGTAGAAAGCTCATCGTATCCCTTCCTAGTCCTGGTAGATCCTGGTCTTCTGCTCGGCCAAGCAGTTAGTCCATTGGTAGTCGCCCAGGATTGAGAATTGAGTCAAGCCGCGAATGCTTTGCAGTTGTATATTTCAGTAACTCCGTAGTTCGATCACTCTAAAACCTTAAGGAATGTCCATCATTGAAAGGCTCAAATGTCTTATTTCTTGGGTTGCCCTTTAGGTCTTGGTCTAAGAGAGTCCTCGACATTATCTATGTCCAAGGAAATGGTGAGTCAAATCTTACAGATCATCCTAAAACGGTTTCTCATAGTAGAACTTGCTAGGGCTTCTATTATATTCGTATTCAACGAGCACAGTTGTAGATGCGTTGACCTTGGCTATTGTAATTCGGTTCGTACCCATTGTTAGGCTTATTCTGTAATATGAAATTGTTTAACACTTGAACCCTAATTGCTTTACATTCTAAGGAAGATTCAGATCCTATTTAGTGACCTATCTTTACGTACAGTCTGGATCAATTCCAGTCGATCCTGGGCCAGTGGGGCAAGGGCCAACCATGCTTCCATTGCGTCTATGTGTGGGTAGACAAGTATACCTACCTATCTCGACCGAATTCATAATCTTTCTACCCCCCTTAAAAATATTTTCTCAAGGCTCAAGAATCTATGTCTCGATCCGTATGTCAGAACGAAGTGTTATTTAGGACCTATCCTTGACATGAAATGGGAAACGACCTCTCAATACATCAGTCTTCCTTCTATCGGAATGTGTACTATGGCATTGGAAAAGGAGATAAAATGATGGGTGTTATGGTTGATTCCTAGGGACGGGTGTGAGTTTGTGGTAAGGTGCCTAACTATACCAGGTAAGGACTTTTGCCATGGTCCCGACTTATCCTATTTACACATGTCTAGCTTAACAAGCATGCTATCTTTCTAAGTTCATATGCACAATATGTATGCCAACATGGCATGAGATTTAGGACCTAACTCTTAACTGTTTGTGGCCCAAAGACAAAGTCTCTATCAGCTATATACTCCTAACAGTTCTCAAAGACGAAGTTATAAACTTTTGGTTGTAAGTAGTTCAGCCAACACGGAAGGAAAGTTGTGTAGTGGGTCTGAGCCGGATACATGGACCTTCTGCCTCGCGAAGACAGAAAATTTATCGTATCAGTTCTTAATCCTAGTTGATTCCGACCTTCTGCTTGATCAAAGCATAGAGTTCATTGTTAACTACCAGGATTGAGAATTCAATTCAAACCGCGAATACCTCGCTTATATATATAGTTCCTCCACTCCGTGTTCCCGATTGTAATAAGTCTTTGGGAAGGCAATTTTAAGGGATGTATTGATTGGACCTAACATTAAATCCAAGGGATATATAGGTTTTTCTCTAATCATTTTCAAACAAGCTCCCTAAGAGTTCCTAAGGAAGCCTAAAGTATTAAGGGGATTCAACGGAAGAATGAGCTTCCACTCAATCCTAATCAAGCCAACTAACTAGGTCTATCGGTCTCTGACATTCCCTAGTGTAACCAGTAGCTAGTCTTAATTTAGGAGTAGTGGTAATCCACTGGTTGTAATCCAAAGTCTATGCTTATACACTAGATGATTTTATACTCTTTCTAATATAAGAAATTGTCTTATCGCTTAGGGTCAAAGTTGTCTGATCGGAATTGAGTTGCCCGAACTTAAATTTAACTACGCTCGAGCGCTTCACAGATGCCCATACCAACATAGGAAGTCCTAGGGTTCACGTTATTAATTTATTGGATTTCCCATACTGCCAGATTTGTTTGCAAAATCTAGGAGTACCAACTCTAGGTCCAAAACTCTAAGGGCCTATTTGTAAAACAACCATTCACTCTAAAAGCTTAAGCTGTCAGAGTGTGGTGTATCGATGTATATCAAAGGACTTTATCACTTCAACACTATTTGGTCAGTGGTCTTAAGTTGTATTAAATGGGACGGTATTACTAATCTCACCTCGGGATTTGGAGTGGCATGTTTGGTAGGGGGTGGGAGGGGATTAAAATTAATTTTATAGGCTTTGAACAATAAGCCTTGTGTTGGACAGTGTGAGATGGGATTTCCAAATCCCATGATGATGAATTTCTAAGTGTAATTGTCTCAGAATTTACTTTTAATTGCATACATTCCAAACATGGGGTTGGAAACCATGGGATACACCCAATCTAGGGACCATACCTTACACATACATTTATTGTTACTTTTACAATTCCATCCACCCTACTTACCTAATGCAGTTGGCCGAACAGGACCTAAATGTTCCAAACAAAAATTGTGGGTCTTGTGCTCAATGAAAGGAATTGAAGAAGATAGAAGAGGGATTTGTTGGGTTTCGAAATCTTGAGCCTACAGAGGATGTAGCTTTACGTGGACCATGACAGAAGATGCATGTGAGCTAATACAATTAAGGCGTCAAACACTAGAACATACTACCAACGACTACACCACTAGGTCTATCAACATGAAAACACAAAGATCCTAACGCAGCAACAAACAAACCACGAGACAACGGCATGGATAACTAGGCGAAAATCTAAAAAAATGGCCGTACAAAGCTCGAATAAAGACATGGAAAAGTGAAGAAAAGGGAGGAAAGGGCTGGGGTCTTTAGGTCTCCACGGATTTGAGCCTCAACAGGGATAGTAAAGGCCCCAATGACAGGGTTTGAAGAAGGAAAGTGAAAAAAAATGGATGGGTTCGTGAGCTTACACGATTTTGAGCTTCAAAATGGGGGTGTAGGAGCTCAAATGAAAGGGAATGGAGAGGGTGGAGGGTAGGTGTTGCTGCACATGATGGAGGGGTGTGGGTTTTAACAGAAAACAACGGAATGGGCAATTGAAAGGGAGGTTTGAGAGAGAAAATTAGATTTGGAAGGAAAGGGAGAGCTTGGAGGGGTGATTTGTAAGGTGTTTGGGGTGGTTTTAAGCCACGGTCCACACATCAGGGGGTCACCCTAGGCCCCAAACATGATCGACCCGAGCAGCCCACCCGGCCGAGCCTGCTGACCGGCGAGGCCTCGCCGACCTGGCGAGGGCCTCGCCACTCTCTGGACAAACCTGCGAGGGCTCGCCATTCCGGCGAGGCCCTCCTGCCCCCTAGGTCCCAAAAAAGTCCGGGTCCCACCCTGGGTCCCCCTGCAAGTGCTTCGTTTGGCCCCCGACTCCATTTGAGGCGCTTTCAAGGCCAATTGGCAAACCGAAATAAGTTTATGTAACGTATAGCATATGATTTTGGGGTAGGAGGCGCTAATCTATCCAACTAACCCATTTATTTGGTTAGATTCCAAAAGGTTAAGGGTCAAAACCCATTTTATCCATTTATTTCCTATTTATGGTAAGTTTTTTTTCGGTATTGTTCTTCATCATTTATACCCTAGGATTAGTGTGTATTATGAATGTGCTTAAAAGAAATGAAGAATAAGTGGTGGAGGGTGAGATTTTGAAGGAATTAGATAAAATGGGTTTTAGGCTTTGAGATGAAGTGTAAGGTGTTGTGGTTGACCCATAACCTGAGGACATTCGTTTCTAGGGAACGACTCAAACCCGTCGACTGACGGCCTGGAAGCGACTTAGGTCGTTTCGGGTAGTTTTGGGATGTTTTTGATACATACCTGTATTTACCGATTTCTAACGGTTGGGATGGGGTGAGTTGTGATATAAACTCATCGTTTGACGGTCTAGAAGTGATTCGGGATAGTTTTGCGTGATCATGGGTGTGTACGGGCCCAATCTCAGCGGTCGATTTCGGTCGGTTTCGCTGTTCGGCGAATTTGAAAAATCCTAAGTCAGTTTTTACGTTCCGTCGCTCCCTCCAAAGTCAGAGTGCGTCAGAGTGCATCGTGTGACCATAACCCAGGTCCGGTTTAATCCAAATCATGCTCTGATACCATCTTGTAACGCCTTGAAAATCGGGGGTCGAGTATAAACTCAACTCCCGAGTTCCAACGCATCATTTATGCAACATATATGCTGATGATTGAATGTTGTTTGTATTAGTTCATGAAACATGAATGAGATTAAGCCAAAAAAACATATCATACTCCAGAGACGATTAGTTTAAACAAGCGGAAGACTGTGATAGATATATAAAATATATAAACGGTGGTAAGTCTCTAGAGTGTGATAATGTTACCAGGTTACATAATTACATGTAAATTTCTAAATTATACCAAAGGTGTAATGTCATCTAGTCAACATCCCAGAAAGCCGCGTCGATCAGGACACGGCTCACAGGAACCCGCCTGAAAACTGCATAAAGGAGAAATCCTCCTCATCATCATAAAAGTCCGGCTCTGCTTTGCAGCATCGCCATCATCTGAAACCCAAACAAGGTCTGGTTGGTGTGTACAACACCATCCCGTAACGTGGGAGTGAGTGATCAACTCAGTGGAACAATAAAGCATAGGTTAACATGTTATCAATTCAGTCAAGCAGTAATGATAAAGCAGTATAATCAAATATTCCTAAATAATCTTGTTAATGCAAGTATGAAGTGCAGTCATGATGCATGCCCTCACCAACGTACTCCCTCATGCGACACCATCTTACGTCCTCGGCATGCGTTCATCCCTCAGTGCTCCACATCTTCCAGGCACATGCAGTGCGATGATGAGCATGATTACCGAGTTGTTATTAGTCCTTTTCATATAGCAGTATTAGGAAACTAAGGTACCTCCCTTATATCATTCCCAAACAATGATCCATTCTAGGGTCGTCAGTCCTAGATACTCTCATACGGTGATGCAGTTCTAGGTTGCTGTAAAGGGCTGTCAAGGCTGTTACACGCACTCGTTGCACACTCCCCCATCACCTTATCAATATAGGCCTAGCTTATACTCTGTTTATTACGGGAAGGCTCGTCGCCTCTCCGCAGATTCAGAGTATGCTCGAGGTCACTACACTGGATACGGTTAGGGCTGTCAGGGCTGTTACACGGAATCGTTACACCACTCACCCATCACCCATCAAAGCAGTGTAGGCCGATAGCTCGAATACAATGTCTCATACCACTGTATTCGGCTCACGAGTCTGGGTTGCTCACTAGTCACTACGGGGAGGCACATCGCCCCAGCGTAAGCCGACCGCTCGACCACGGTGTCCCATACCACCATACCCGGCATGAGTCTTAGCGGATCGAGGTATTAAGGTTAACGGGGTTGCACTGGTAATTTTGGTACCTTAGGTTCAAGCGGTAGCGTCCAAACATGGTGAACATACATTAGACAGATCAGGTTACTTGACGAGCTCGGCTAGCTCGAGCGCACGACAAGTTGAACGACATAAAGTGCATAAGCACTTCGCGTGGCCAACCACTATTGCCAACCGAAGTACGACTCGGGTTCGTCGAACACATCTCACGTGACGAATGAATCTCAACCACGAATTCAATCCCGTTACCGATTGCCTGGACTATACAATAGCCCCAATGACATTCAATTACAGATAGTTAAAGCAGTAATGGATCAACAATTCAAACCACACGATCAAAGTCTAATATGGTCCGCTTAGGGCTGCTAGGGTTGTTGCACGGAATCGTTACACCACTCCCCCATCACCCTTTACGGCCTTTATGGAATACAACTTAAACATGAATGTAAACATATGCATTACATAGATAAAATCGTACAATCAATTGAGCATGTTATGAAGTACAACATAAGCATGAGTTTGTACATATTCAATTCCTAATCACATAGATATTGTAACGTCCCGTCCAACCAGCACAGTGTCCTGGGGCGTCCACGTAGGATTGCCGCAGGACCACTCGCTTAAGCCACTCATGGTGGGTTGCCGTAGATAAAAAAATCATCCAAGATTAATCCTATTTAGTAGACCTGACTAGCCATAATAGGGCTTAGTGTGGACCACCCAGCCAGATGGCTGTTTGCACATAAAGGACCGCTTGTGCAGGCCGCACAACGACCGAGGATGGTCGAAAAAATCTAAAACTTGGTGTGGCCGTTGGTCTCACTGGGCTTGAAGGCCATCGCGGACCGCAGCCCCTGCAGACGCCCAGAAGTGGGATCTGGCATGGGCCCAATGCACCCCACCAATGCCCGAATTGAAATCTGGCACTCGTTAAGGAAATTGAAATGTGAGACATTCCAGCCATCGGATTTCTTCCGAATTTACGGTAATGGTTTGATATATTTTTCAACGCCCGTTCACCAAATCTGCGGCCCGATCGTGGTACGATGACCGTTGATCGCAAATCGGACCCGTGTGATCAAACCCTATATCCGATCGCTCCCAAATTTTGCACGGCCCTTCATCGGGCCATGGATCACCTAACCTATAAGTTTTATGGCCAGAAGACCCCCAGAACTATTCCAATCACCGAAATGGGCCCCACAGGGCCACTTAAAGGTCGGAAGCGCCTTCTCAAATCATATAACCGTTCATCCGTTCGTCCTCAATTTTTACATGGAGCCTAGTCGGGTTAGGAGAAAACTACACGCCGAATTTGGTGACCAATGAGGCATTAGGGCCACCTCAACACTCAATAGGGGTCCCATAGGTCTAATTTGGAAAAATTAGGAAACATGGGGCCAAGAGACCCAACTCTAGGGAAATAAGCCCTAGCCCTCTTTCACAACCTCATTCACTCTCTCAACAACAACCCTCTCTCCCTCCTATCTCTCCCTTCATCTCCCAATAACCCATTCCTCTTCTCCCTAATTTTCTTCAAATCTCCAACAACCAAGCTCTCCCTCAAACCTCTTCCAAAACTCCAACAACCCATTTCTCTCCCTAGCAACTTCCACCCTCCTCCAACGACCTAGGAGAGTGAAGTAAGTGAAAGGGGTAGGCAAGGAAGTGTGGTGGACCCTAAATCGAGTTGGGGCCCAAGAGAATCGATTCTTCAACACCTTCTCCCTTTCCAAAGGGGAAAACCCTCCGCCACGACCCCAAATTCGTCCGTGGGCCATTTAGGTAAGATCATCTCCCTTTTTCTTCTTAAAATCCATGTATTATGGTGGGATTGGCATGGAAAACTAACATGCATGGGTTTGGTTTAGGGATTCCGGCCGATCGTCCCGAATGCCTCTTCCCTAGGACGTTTTTCGCGTCACCAACGATCCATAGGTGCGGACTATTGCTCTTAGGTGGCCTAACACCAATTTTAGTGTGGATTTAATGATTTTGAGTGCTTGGATGTCATATTTGGAATTCTAGAGGAAACCCTAGGGATTTTCATGTTGATTGGATTTGTTAGAATATGCATGTTTAAATTCTTAAATAGGATATATATTGTGCCTTCACATGATATTATGTCGATTGATAACATGCTTGTTGTTGTTGATTTCATTTCCATCATATGTAGTGCTTATTGTGTGTGTGATTATTTACCGATTTTCATGATTCCTCAAGATGGAGGAAGTGTTTAGCTTCCTCACATAACACACATACACTCACATGCACCTAAATTCTATGATGATACTTGATTTCTTGTTAAAGATATTTGTTTTGTATGGTTAGGATGCATGAGAGTATGACATGGATGTACTATCTGATAATATGAGTAGTGGGCATGCTGTAGGTCTCTTTTCACTCTCTTGGGGTGGTCAGGAACCTAACGAGAGAGTGTAGTCCCATCGGTAGGACTACGCTAAGGCTAGACTTGCGAATTGGGCGGGAGTGTTCGGGTGGCTGTAGTTCGACTACATGGGTACCTTGTGCCCGAGGTCATTCGTCTCACGCTTGCCTGATCTGTGTGGACTAGCCTACTACCTGATCACCCTGTTTGTTAATCATGTTCGCCCACATATGTATGGAACCTGATGCACCCTACAACCTTTGTGGCCCACTGATAATTAGATTACAATTGGTCCACAGTCTCGTGAGCCGGACATGGTGGAATGGGACACTGTGTCCGAGCTGTCGGCCTACGCTGGGGTACCGCGCCTCCCCGTAGTGACCGCGAGTGATCCCTTCCCTATCGGCACTCCTCATGTGCTTGGAGTCGGGAATGAGGACCCCGACGGGATCACGGACCGCGAGGACTCGGCCTCACGCGTCGTTGGAGCCTTGCCCTCGCAACCAGATTAGGGCAGTGACATGTAGGGTTATCCAGGATCCCCAATCTGCTGGATGAATGGACTTTAACCAAATCAGCCCATTTTCTGCCAATTAAAACTTCCAACTCCGCTGATGATTTGGCAAGATTATATATCAAGGAAATAGTTCGACTCCATGGTGTCCCGCTGGAAATAGTGTCGGACCGGGATACTCGATTCACATCGATTTTTTGGACTTGCATCCAAGAGGCTATGGGAGTGAAGCTGAAGTTTAGCACCGCCTTCCACCCTCAGACAGATGGACAAACTGAGCGGGTGAACCAAATTTTGGAGGACATGTTGCGAGCTTGTGTCCTGGACTTTCAGGAGAGTTGGGACGACTGCCTCCCATATGCCGAGTTCGCCTACAATAATAGCTTCCAGGCTAGCATCGGTATGGCGTCATACGAGGCATTGTATGGGCGTCCGTGTCGAGCCCCGCATTGTTAGGAAGAAATTGGCGAGAAGAGCTTGCTAGGACCGGATTTGGTGCGTATCACGACCGAGAAGATTGAAATCATCCGGCGCCGCCTCTTAACGGCTCAAAGCAGGCAGAAGAGCTACGCCGACACAAGGCGAAGGGATTTGGAATTCGAGGCTGGGGATCATGTTTTTCTTAAAATCTCCCCAATGAAGGGCATTTTACGCTTCGGCAAGAAGGGAAAACTCACGCCGCGATTCATTGGGCCCTTCCAGATTTTAGACCGAGTAGGTGCAGTTGCCTATCGCTTGGCCCTACCTACGCTGCTTGCTGGAGTGCATAACGTCTTCCATGTATCCATGTTGAAGAAGTACGTCCCCGATCCTTCGCATATCATTAAGTGGGAGCATGTGGAACTCAAGGAAAATGCCACATACATTCTTCGGCCCACTAGAATATTGGATAGGAAGGAACAGGTCCTACGCAACAAGGTCATTCCATTAGTCAAGGTGCTATGGACCCATCACGATGAAGAAGAAGCCACTTGGGAGACGGAAGCAGAAGTCAGCAAACATTACCCAAGCCTGCTTCAGCAATACGAACAGGTACAAATTTCGGGGACGAAATTTACTTATAAGGGGGGTAGATTGTAACGTCCCGTCCAACCAGCACAGTGTCCTGGGGCGTCCACGTAGGATTGCCGCAGGACCACTCGCTTAAGCCACTCATGGTGGGTTGCCGTAGATAAAAAAATCATCCAAGATTAATCCTATTTAGTAGACCTGACTGGCCATAATAGGGCTTAGTATGGGCCACCCAGCCAGATGGCTGTTTGCACATAAAGGACCGCTTGTGCAGGCCGCACAACGACCGAGGATGGTCGAAAAATTCTAAAACTTGGTGTGGCCGTTGGTCTCACTGGGATTGAAGGCCATCGCGGACCGCAGCCCCTGTAGACGCCCAGAAGTGGGATCTGGCATGGGCCCAATGCACCCCACCAATGCCAGAATTGAAATCTGGCACTCGTCAAGGAAATTGAAATGTGAGACATTCCAGCCGTCGGATTTCTTTCGAATTTACGGTAATGGTTTGATATATTTTTCAACGCCTGTTCACCAAATCTGGGGCCCGATCGTGGCACGATGACCGTTGATCGCAAATCGGACCCGTGCGATCAAACCCTATATCCGATCGCTCCCAAATTTTGCACGGCCCTTCATCGGGCCATGGATCACCTAACCTATAAGTTTTATGGCCAGAAGACCCCCAGAACTATTCCAATCACCGAAATGGGCCCCATAGGGCCACTTAAAGGTCGGAAGCGCCTTCTCAGATCATATAACCGTTCATCCGTTCGTCCTCAATTTTTGCATGGACCCTAGTCGGGTTAGGAGACAACTACACGCCGAATTTGGTGACCAATGAGGCATTAGGGCCACCTCAACACTCAATAGGGGTCCCATAGGTCTAATTTGGAAAAATTAGGAAACATGGGGCCAAGAGACCCAACTCTAGGGAAATAAGCCCTAGCCCTCTTTCACAACCTCATTCACTCTCTCAACAACAACCCTCTCTCCCTTCTCCCTTCATCTCCCAACAACCCACTCCTCTTCTCCCTAATTTTCTTCAAATCTCCAACAACCAAGCTCTCCCTCAAACCTCTTCCAAAACTCCAACAACCCATTTCTCTCCCTAGCAACTTCCACCCTCCTCCAACGACCTAGGAGAGTGAAGTAAGTGAAAGGGGTAGGCAAGGAAGTGTGGTGGACCCTAAATCGAGTTGGGGCCCAAGAGAATCGATTCTTCAACACCTTTTCCCTTTCCAAAGGGGAAAACCCTCCGTCACGACCCCAAATTCGTCCGTGGTCCATCTAGGTAAGATCCTCTCCCTTTTTCTTCTTAAAATCCATGTATTATGGTGGGATTGGCATGGAAAACTAACATGCAAGGATTTGGTTTAGGGATTCCGGCCGATCGTCCCGAAAGCCTCTTCCCTAGGACGTTTTTCGCGTCACCAACAATCCATAGGTGCGGACTATTGCTCTTAGGTGGCCTAGCACCAATTTTAGTGTGGATTTAATGATTTTGAGTGCTTGGATGTCATATTTGGAATTCTAGAGGAAACCCTAGGGATTTTCATGTTGATTGGATTTGTTAGAATATGCATGTTTAAATTCTTAAATAGGATATATATTGTGCCTTCACATGATATTATGTCGATTGATAACATGCTTGTTGTTGTTGATTTCATTTCCATCATATGTAGTGCTTATTGTGTGTGTGATTATTTACCGATTTTCATGATTCCTCAAGATGGAGGAAGTGTTTAGCTTCCTCACATAACACACATACACTCACATGCACCTAAATTCTATGATGATACTTGATTTCTTGTTAAAGATATTTGTTTTGTATGGTTAGGATGCATGAGAGTATGACATGGATGTACTATCTGATAATATGAGTAGTGGGCATGCTGTAGGTCTCTTTTCACTCTCTTGGGGTGGTCAGGAACCTAACGAGAGAGTGTAGTCCCATCGGTAGGACTACGCTAAGGCTAGACTTGCGAATTGGGCGGGAGTGTTCGGGTGGCTGTAGTTCGACTACATGGGTACCTTGTGCCCGAGGTCATTCGTCTCACGCTTGCCTGATCTGTGTGGACTAGCCTACTACCTGATCACCCTGTTTGTTAATCATGTTCGCCCACATATGTATGGAACTTGATGCACCCTACAACCTTTGTGGCCCACTGATAATTAGATTACAATTGGTCCACAGTCTCGTGAGCCGGACATGGTGGAATGGGACACTGTGTCCGAGCTGTCGGCCTACACTGGGGTACCGCGCCTCCCCGTAGTGACCGCGAGCGATCCCTTCCCTATCGGCACTCCTCATGTGCTTGGAGTCGGGAATGAGGACCCCGACGGGATCGCGGACCGCGAGGACTCGGCCTCACGCGTCGTTGGAGTCTTGCCCTCGCAACCAGATTAGGGCAGTGACATGTAGGGTGATCTAGGATCCCCAATCTGCTGGATGAATGGACTTTAACTAACAATTCGGTTAACACGATCGCATTTCACGCATTAGTTAGGGTAGCGACTCGGAAGTCGAGGTCGCACTGAGGGAGTGTTGACATATGCGATCGTAGACGTAGTCGCTTGAGGGAGTGTTGTGGCGAGGGCATGCATCATATCATCGCATTTCATGCACATTTAACAAAGAGTTATAGGTGTTGCTGATTTCCTGCTTTTCATTAAATTCCTATTATAATTGATGCCTGTTGCAACTTAAGATTAATGGTTCACACTGAGTTGATCACTCACTCCCACTCTGGGACGGTGTTTTAAAACACCAACCAGACGCTTCCATAGATGCAGGTGGCGAAGATCAGGAGGAGCCTGGCAATGCGGACCTGGATGAAGAGGAGGAGTACTCTTACTTTCAGTTGATGGATGGAGCTGCTGCGGATCCGTAGTTGTGTTGATGGACTGCTGGGCTGAGAGCTCAGCCCTATTCTTTTGGACATGATATTATTTTTGTGATTTTGTCAGGTGGTGCCATGTGCCCCTTATTCTTTTGGACGTGTATATATATATATATATATATATATATATATATATATATATATATATATATATATATATATATATATATATATACTTGTGTTGTTTTTCTTCCATTTCAGTAGACTTAGGGTTGTGCTTCATGTTCCAATTTATTCCACATTGCGCAGTTAATTAGACTAATTCTAAAACCATTAAACGCATGATAGGTGACCTCGGAAACTCGGGAGTTGCGTATATACACGACCCCCGATTTTCAGAGCGTTACAGATATCTAAAGAAATCATACACATAGTTAAAGGAGTTGAGAATCATATCTCAACACCCTTATACATTACAATTTACTAACTACTACTCATTCAGACATTTCAACAAACACTTTAGACTACATACATCAGCATACATGACATATGTTGATCACATAGGTATTAGGCCAAATCCTTTCACTAGGGAGTTGCCCCAATTATAACACGCGTGCACCCACAACGGATAGTCATGGCAAGCAGGAATCCAAGTTCCATATTCATTCAGTCATTTCTACAAACACTTGGGCTACACATTTTAACATATATAGCGTATAGTGGTCGTGGTGTGATTTAGGGCAAGTCCTTTCGCTAGGGAGTTGTCGCATACATACAAGCATATAGTCACGACAAATAATCATGTTAAACACAAATCCGTATTTCATACGTATACGGTATTTTCTACAAATACGAAGAATATAGTATATTCAACATAGCTAACGTAAAACTGAAAAACGAAATGGACAGCACTTTGTACATGTCCAATCGCATGCAGATCATGAATCTATCATTATCTGACATTGAAAGCGTAGAAAACTATAACATATACGTCTAAAGTCTGCACCTTATGCCGTAGAAGCGTAACGGAGTCGATAGAATCTCTACGGTTTCGTCAACGTCGATATGACGACCTAAATCACGAGTTACGTTAGCTATTTCGCTACTTGAATCAATCCAAACCCTAAAACAGGTTAGGGTTAGGGTTTTCTTACCTAGAAATGAAGCCGAAATCGCAGGGAAAGCGATTAGAACGAGGTGGTTAGGCTTGTATAGTGGCAGGGTAGAGCATCAGGGAGATCCTCCCACTTCTCTCACACTTTCTCTCTCTTTTCTCTCTTCTCTCTCCTAGGGTTTCTCTCAAATTCATATGGGCTGAATGAGAGAGGGTTTAAGGTCCTTATATAGGCTAGAAACTCTCCAAAATAGACTCAGGAATAAGGTATACTTAGGTTATGTCTAAAGCGGGTCCATTTCGATCCAACGGAGCACTTCTGGCGGCCCCTTTTCTATGTGCGGTCAGACTTAAGCTCACTAACACTGGATCTAGGTTTATTTAATTTTTCGTTCCGGTCGGATTCCCAGATCACGCGTGGCGGACAGTTTCAGTTCAACGGTCAGTGAAACTCGATCAGAGATTTCAAGTACACTGACACGTAGGGGAAAATATCCCTAATCCGAGGGTGAATTTGGGTCAGATTCCGACGGTCTGGTTGCTTATAAATTGTTCGCAAGCGACACGTTCCAAATTACTTAAATCATTTTTAATTTAATAAGAAAATCTCATTTTCTCACACTCTTCGCTCCGGGCTCAAGCGAATAGCACGGGGACACTATCTAGATTTGATTTTCGAGATGGTTGTCAAGCCCAGCAAGGCGGTCCTAATCGTTTAACTTCGCGTTAATCGGACTTTCGATGTACAGTCCAGATCTGATACGGAGTTTCATGATGCTCCCGAGAGCATCCGGGTAATGAGATTTATCCTAGATTTTTGAGTAACCTAGAGTCAATGATTCTACAAGTTTTGAGTTTTGCAGATCGTATTTAAAGTGTATCAAGCGGATTTCGTAACTAATCTACTTTAGCACTTAGTTACTTTTGAAGGATAAGGTAGTGAAAGGTGAGATTTGTGAAGGAAAGGGGTAAAAAAATGATTTTAGACTGTGGGATTGAGTTCGGACAAGTTAATAAGGTGTTAGAATCGACCCATTGCCTAAGGACGTCTAATTCCAGGTTGGCAAAAATCCGGGATGTTATAGTTGTGCTTGGCCTACGGGTGCAGAATCAGCCTGAGGTTGGGAAGATGAGTCCCGGTGATCCATAGACTGCTTTGGCGGCATAGGGCTGGGCATAACAGTGGTGGTTTGAGCTTTCTTTCTCCCTTTCGCCATTGTCTAACCCTTATGGGTGCTGAGAATGGCTTCTGATGTCATTCCCACAAACGGCGCTAAATTGTTGATGCATAAATCTAGTTAACCTTCCTTGATCCTTCGAATACCATCACACAGAGAAGACAAAGGAAACCCTGGCTGCAGCAGGGGACCCTCCGATGCCTAAGTCAGGTAGGGAATCTGGGTCTAGTAGGGAACAAGGTTTTTGGGTTGAAGATTGTGCGTACCTTTCACCATTAGAGGCACTCCTATTTATATGTGAGGAGAGGCGGTGGCGTAGAGGGATATCTCCTGTTTAGTAGGAACGCATTGTAGTGGGATTCAAATCCCGGAAGGGATTTGTTTCCAAAGACGCTATGGACATCTCCCGAGATCCTCGACTGAGATCCCAGGGAGATCCGTGTTGCAATCGCTTTCCAAGATCCTCGGCTAGGATTTCGGGTAGAGTCGGTTAGGGTCAGGTCAGAACTAGCAAAAGTGAGCAGTGTTGAGGTGGAGAGTCTGAGGTGACTCACATGATTGATCTAGAGAGCGATTTGCCAACCTAAATACTATAGTGGATTGTGGTCGAGCTTTCCTTGATTGAATGGCAGGTCGACCTGCCGACCTTCTTTTGTCCGAGTGCTTAAACCAAGTTGCTTCTTACAGGCCGAGCTTGAGGATAATCTCTATCCCAACAGCAAGTCGGCGTTCTCTTGTCATCGAGGAGCTCTTGGTCCTAACGAGTATAGACAGACTTTATGTCGTGCACAAGCGGCCGACCTGACCTTATCTATTTGGTCCGTGCATTTTTACCCACAACAAAACTCATGAATAAGTATTGTTAATAAATGCAGAGGGAAAGAAGGACAAGGTGTTCCCATGATGGAATGATTGTGGTGTTTAGCTGCAATCTGCCCCAACCATTATGTGTGTCACTCCAGCGTAGGATTCAAAAATTAGCCCCATATGTGATTGAGGTGGACCACGCAGTTAGAAAAATTGTATAGGTCAAAGCTCACCCTTCAAACCGTTTCCCTTGGTGCGGGCCATCTAAATCACTAATGACCTTTATTTTTTTTCCAAGACTGTTTTAGTGGCGTCCAATGGTTAAAGTAGATTTAATATAACAGTTACAGTGAGCCCTGTAAATATTGAGGGTATACATTTCTCTCCTAAACAGTTTTCATTGTTACGAGCCACTTGAATCACAAGTCAACCTCCTTTTTTGGATAGGGGCCTAAATGGGATTACATATCTAATTGTCATTATGGATCTCACATACACGTATGGTAGACCCCATCAAATATCAAGAAAGGGCGTTCGTAAAACTGAATGGAAAAAATTAGGTCGTGAGTCCAACTAGATGGAATATAGGTTAAGGTACTACTAGAGACAACATCCACCTCGTGTAATAGGTTTATCCCATCATGATCATCACATTTTGAGAAACTCATAAACAACCACTCATTGAGTAGAGGATACTTTTGTTTCACCGTTTACCAATGTATGTACGTTTGTTTATATGGTATGCCCAGTTAAAGTCTAGATAAGACTGAACATTACACTAGGTCATCCTTACTTAGGGGTCAATCTGCTGGAATGGCTTAGATGTCACACTCACTTAATAATTTGAAAGTTATCATGTATAAGCGTCCCATAGCTTGTAGGTCAACAGGTTTTGGACTAAAGATCTACTTTTTGGATAATAAATAGATGTTCCTGGGATAGAAAATGCCCAAGCCTTAATTTTTGAAGGGGTCCACCGTGATGTGTATTTGAGATCCATATCATCCATTAGATGTATAATCCCCATTTTAAGGTCAGATAAAATAAATGAAGATATCCTATGATTCAAGTGAGCCACAATAATGGAAAGGATTGGGAGAGAGAAAGACCGTCCTTGAATGTTATATGGCCCACCCTGGTTATTATATTGAATCCACTCTAACTATTATATGCCACACTAAAACATAGTACTGGGGCTCAAAAATCAAACTCATATTTATTCGGGTGGGCTACACCAAGAGAAATAATTCGTAGAATAAGCTTTGACTTGTGCATTATTTCTAATTGTGTGGTCCACCCCAATCATAAGAAGAATGATTTTTTTTTTTTTTTTTTCCTTTTTTGTTTACTTGTGCACCCAACATGGAGTGATATACACGGTGATCACGGTGGATTGCACGTCAACAACACAGTGGGGATCCACTCAAGCTGATGACCTCTTTTCCTTTTCCCCTATACATTTATTGACGGTAATTATTTATTTATTTCTATGCCGTTGAACTTGAGGTATAGTCTCATTACTTAGATTTTAGATTATTTCACACTTTCCTTAACATCGAATAGCCTAGCCTAAGCATCATACCTCAAAAAAGGACAGCCTTCGTATCCTAACGCCATGACTTGGGGATAAGGAGGCCTAGGACCAACGCTAGCCCACTCTGACCCTCACGTAAAATATTCACTCGTTCAAAATATCAGTAGATAATATTATGAAAATACGGATGGTTTACATCCAATATAATTTTATAAATGGTCAGGAATATCTATCTTTATTTGGTAATATAAAAAAATATAACCCTAATTAATTATGACTGTTGATAGGGTGGAACGGTGGCCTGTTTGATTTTCTAATTACATAGGTAATTCAATGAAAATGAGGAATAATTATTTACCTTTTTGTTTCCGGTTGAATTTCCAAGGTGATCTTACCGCCACCTTTCATTTACATCACTCCTCACGTCAACGTTGAGAAAAAAGTTAAATTATGAAGCCCACTTTGATGTTTGTATATCACCGACACCGTCCATCCCTTTAGCCAACTCATTTTAGGGCATGATAAAAAAAAAAAAGGCAGATCCAAAGATCAAGTGGACTACACGACTGGAAACGATGGGAATTGAACTCCTATCACTGAAAGCTTCTTGAAGATCCAGAAGTTTTGGATGAAACTGATATTTTTGTTTCCACTTTATTCATGACTGTGTGACCTTATTAACAGGTTGGATGACAAATAAACATCACTGTAGGCCCTAGGGAGAAAACAACTTTCAACCATTGACATTTTAATGATCATTTTTTCCTAAGGTGTGGTCCACTTGAGCTTTTGATTTTCCTCATTTTTGGGCTCATGCCTTAAAATATATTTTTTTAAAGGATGGATGGTGTGGATAACTCATATATATCATGATTAGGCCCACATATTTAAATCAGTAATAACAACGTTTGTATGGGCTGATTTGGGAACGTAAATCCCGGCGACTTTCAAACATGTCTAAGTAAGTAATAATCAGGTAATTCCGTGTATTTACCATGAAAATTAAAAAATCAAACAGCTCCTTAAAGTAATCGACGTCAATTAACTGCAATAAACATCAGATGATGATGAATACAGAAAAATAAGACCACTTCGCTGTATCCATTGGAAGAAAGTGCTCCGAACTGTTATTATTCTACTAGCAAAAATCCATAGTTGCGGACTACACTTATTGAATAAACCGAGGGCTACCATTCCACATGACTTCCCCTGAAAAGTATAAAACAGACGGATTTTTATGCGGCTTGAGTGCATCTACCAGCACGATGCCACGTGGCATCCCATACGCTTTACTTTTATTTCTCTTACGCGTTCGTCGTTGCCCTATATAATCTCTTCTTTCTCCGCCCTTTTTCCTTCACTCCCATCATCTGCAGGATACTTTCCTTGTATCTCTCTCACCTTTCGGAAATCTTTGAATTTTCTAATTTTCATTTCAGCTCCGAATTTCAAATCCCTGTAGCCTTTTTTTTTTTTCTTCCTTCTCTGCTCGCTCTGGCCTTATTTGTATTTCTCTCCTTTTCTTTCCCCTGATTTTTCGTGAAATTTCAGATTCGCTTCTTTGAGATTTCCATTGTTTTTTTTGGTAAGCTTTGGGGAAATTAGGACTTTTTCTGAGATGGAGGTTTCACTTGTCGGATCTTCCCAAACGAGCGTTGGGAAAACAGAATCTCCGTTTCGGAATCTCGGTTTCTCAAAATCGAAGCAGATCCCCTTTAGATCGAGTCGGATCGGTTTCGATCCGACGAGGAATTGTAGAAGGGCTTCGATTCGAGTTGCTTTGAAAGCGATCCGATCTGAGATGTGTAGATCGGCGACGGTTGCCGGCAAGAAAGCCACGGGGAAAATATTGCGAGAAAAATCGGTAAGTTTCTTTGTCATGTAAATCTTCGTAGCGATTTTTTTTAAAATGAAAATTGCTGATCTTTTCCTCTCTAGTCAAATTCACATGGGAGCTGTGTTTTGGATTAGTTTGCCGAGCTTCTCGGGTTATTTCGTAATTATTTTTGGAGGGGAAATAACTGTATCCCGCAGGACCACCTGGATATGTGGTGGCGCTCAATCTCGTAGTGGGATTACCGTGGATGAGCACTACCAGAAAAAATTGCCAACCGATTGGGTGATCTAACCGTTCATTAGCATGCTACTGTAATCAGTGATTAAGCTTTTCAGATCAGTTTAATTTTCTGCTATGACGATCATCTGCGGTTGAAACACCCAATGAACGGCTGTGATCGGAAGTTGGAGGTTTCTCTTAACAAAGAATCCGGCGGTGGTTGCAATGATAATTTACTTTTTAAGATGTCTTTTTGTACAGCGCTGCTTCGGTTTTCTCCGAAAAGAAAATATTGCTGAACGTCACTACCTTTTAAGTCGTGGTGCCGCACGTCAATCTACACCGTCCAAATTTTATGGCCCCTTTTGGATAACTCAAAAATCAGGTTGGGAACGGTCGGAATTCAATAAGAAAAAGTGGCAAAAATCAATTCATCAGTATAAATTTTAGTATATGCTCCTTCCACTGTGGAGACCATGATTTGGATGGTCTCGATTGTTGCGATGAGACACCACGGGTTTGAACATGGTGTTGAACTGGGAAATGGATTGGCTGAGCTGGCTGGTGTGTCCCACCATGAGGTATGTGTTATATCCAAACCGTCCGTCTATTTGGCTTGCTCGTTATAAGGCTTAAGCCAAAAAATAGGAGATCGAAAGATTAAGAGGACCACACTGCAAAAAGCAGTGGGTGATTGAACCTCTACCATTAAAACCATTTTGGGGTCACAGATGTTTTGGATCAGTATGCTATTTGTTTTTTCTTTTCATCCACGTCTGTGCTACCGTTATGAACGGATTGGATGGAAAATAAACGTTATGGTAGGCCGTACCAATGTTTTAACGGTGAGCATCATTGGCCCACTGTTATTTATAGTGTGGTACACCGAAGCTTTGGATATGATTTATTTTTGGGCTCGTGCTCTATTTATATGACTCCCGATATTGATGAACTATATGGATATAATAAATACGCTGTGGAACCGTTCTCCTTCGAACCGTTCATACAGCCCGGAGCTCGAGGAGCGTCAGCGCTTTTCTTGTCAATCCGCTTCCCGTTGGACTGGAGCCGTATTCTAGTCCCAATATTTATGTCACGGCGTTATATATTTTTTTAATACAGTTTTTACATTTCGTAATATAAAATTCCCTGGATTCGTTTATGACGTGCTTATCCGTGTACTGGTTTGGATAACAATAAAGGTTCGCCAATCAAGGTGAGCGTGGACGGTACGCCACGACAAGCCACCACGTGCTACCGTGGCAGACTGGTGCAAAATCCAACTGTCCATCAGATGGGTTGGACTCAATGTTTTCAACCAGAATTCAGTTATCCATTCATTAAGTGGGCCACTATTTTAGAAGAATCCCGTGGGCACCTGATTAATGGATTGACTTGTTTCTTGCGCATGGTCTGTATTCTCCAGCTGGGTGATTCAAATCATCCATTTGGTCTTTTGACCCACCAGATGGCGGACGACAAGCGGTACGTGTGGCAGAATCCCTCGGATGCTGGATTAGCTACTGAAACGTTGAGTAGCGAGACTCGCTACTGAAGTTGCGTCGCTGTGGGCCCACCATGATGTATGTTTTGTGTCTACACCGTCCATACATCCCTAAAGATGATTTTAGGGCAGAAGCCAAAGAATGAGCCAGATCCAAAGTTAGGTGGACCCCACCAAAGAAAACAGTGGGGAGAGTGACATCCACCATTGAAACCTTCTTAAGGTCCACCATGATGTATATTTGAGATTCAATCTGTTGATAAGTTAACGCAGACGGGAAAACACAAATATCAGCATGATCGAAAACATTTGTGGCCCTTGAAAGTTTTCTGTGGTGGGTCCACTCGAGCGTTGGATCTGAATCATTTTTTGGCTCATGCACTAAAAATGATATCTTCAAATGGATGGACGGTGTGGATACAAAACATATATCATGGTGGGACCATTGGTGACGTCACTTCAGTAGCCAGTTTCCAATTAGCTAATCCGCGTCCGCCTCCGTGCGTCCTATCTACGGATTCACCTGCGTATAACTGTGTGGGGGACCCACCTTGTTTTCCATCCAACCCGCACATTAAGCGCGCCCCATCAGGCCTGCCTATCTAATCATTACGCGGACCACGCCACACCATATAAAACAATAGGCAACTACCCAAAACTCTCCAAATCCACGTGGTGGCCAACCGATGGTTGGATCGACCTGATTTTTTGGTCGTCCGACTTTGACAGTGGAGCCAACCCTCTGGTCCTAGACCGGTTGGAAGTCATACACGCAAAGGGTGGGCTGGGATCACCATGAGATGATTCTAGCCGTTTGATTTCATCCCTTCAAAAGTCGATGATTTGCTTATGGATGTCCTTTTGCAGGTCGCCACCCGGATGGTTAAGATATGCAAGCCATTCGTCAGTAGCGGCCCCACACTGAACATTCCATACGCCATAAAATTCGGTGGCGCATGATGTTCCCTCTTCAACAAGATCTCACACATGTATGCCCCTTTGGCACGTGTAGCGTGAATCTTGTAGCACGTGCACAGAAAGAATTCGAATGCACTCATCACCACTCGCACAGATTTGGGTGCTGTGATGGGTGCGGACCACCGCCTGACAGCTGCTGTCCAACTCATGCAAGTGGAAGACCCCACAGCGTATCAGACGTTTGGCCATCTCAGGTGAGCCAGATCAAGGGAAGCATGTGGTATGACACCGATGCATTGTGCAGTGACAGGCTGCACCCACATGTTAGATAGAGCCAAGTGTTCGCTTCTTTATGCTGCCACGTGTCAAATAACAAAATTTTAAATGCAAAAGGGTAATCTTTCTACAACCAAGGTCCAAAAGCCTCACCGATAGGCCAGACACTTTACTCATCTAAGTTCCTGTTTGGCTTTCGGGTCCAGGCCAGGCTTGGTTATTGGGTTTTCTTATGAATTAGTAACGATTTTTTAATAAATTCATGGATCATTTCTCAACGAGTACTAGAGTTGGGCATCGAGTTGAGTCGGACCAAGTTGGGACTGATAGGGGCTGATCCAATTTGATCTAATTTTGAAATAGGCCTGACCCGAACTCGACCCGGCTCCGTACCAAGTCCAGCATACCTGACCCGATCTGAGTGCGGGTCTAGCCTGGACAAGCGGGACTGAGTCTGACCCAGTCAAAATTACAGAGTCGGGTCGAAATCACAACTCAAAACCTATATTCACTTGACAAAATTGCAACCTCTTAATCAGCTGCATGGCATCTCAAATCTGAAACATCATATTTGAGTTCTCTTTAACATATATGTACGAATCTAGTTTCAGATCGAGTTGAGTCAGAACCAAGTTGGATTTCAGGTCAAGTTGAGTTACCGGGTGACTCGAACTCAACTCAGTTTGAGTTCGGATTGGACTAAGTCAACTTGATTTGAGTGCACGAGTAGTTTACTCGTTCCCAGCTCTAATTATTGACGATCCATTCAATTCGTAAAGTGCTGGGCCATAATGGCCACCTTCGTTATTGTAACAGCCAGCGCATAAATGTCCCACATGTCAAGTCTGCATGACATCCAATCCGTCCAAAAGGTTAGACCCACCGTGAAAATCACCTAGTGCAAAAATAGAACTGATCCATTTACAAGGTGGGCCATGGGCCATGCCATAGAAAACAACAGACAACCGCCAATCTGATTTAAAGTACAAAGGTAGCTCAACTGATGTGTGGATCACTCTTGACTTTTAGATTAGGTGATCTTCACGGTGGGGCCAAAATTTTGGAGGGGTTGGATATCATACAAGCTTGATTTGTCTCTTGTCAACATGTATTTGCATGTGAGACCTCATTTTAATAATTCTCAAGATTAACAAGAGCTACAAACCAGTACTCTTATCTTGTTAACTTGTTGCTGCGTGAGTTAGTTGTTGGGGTCCACTGATAATTGACAAAGATCATCTGATAAGAGGATTAAATCGATTTTAAGAGCCTTTTTAATCCATTTTTGCAGGACCTTATTTATATGTCTTTGATTATCTGATCATGGTTATTTTGTAGATCATGCCCAATCTTAAAGTGCATTACATCCTATCAGACTTTCTTTGTTGATCATTGTTGGGTCCCACTTAAGAATCTGCACGTCGATCATAAATTTGGAGTTTGTAGATAGTATTGAGATAATAATTGTGGAAGTCAATCTACTTGTCATGATGTGCAGGACAATCGTGTTCATTTATTCGTTGGGCTCCCTCTAGACTGCCATAACCTACAACACACGAGAGCCATTGCAGCAGGACTCAAGGCACTGAAGCTCCTTGGTGTGGAAGGCGTGGATCTCCCAATCTGGTGGGGCATTGTGGAGAAAGACACCCCAGGAAAATATAAGTGGTCTAACTATCTTGCACTCGCCGAAATGGTCAGAGATGCGGGCCTCAAGCTTCATGTGTCCATCTGCTTCCATGCATCGTCCAAAGATCCTGCGGTTCCACTCCCACGATGGGTGTCTCAGGTCGGTGAGGCCCAGCCTGATATCTTCTTTACAGATCGATCCGGAAGGCGTTT
The DNA here is from genome assembly GCA_021015155.1 of Magnolia officinalis. Classification (NCBI taxonomy): domain Eukaryota; kingdom Viridiplantae; phylum Streptophyta; class Magnoliopsida; order Magnoliales; family Magnoliaceae; genus Magnolia; species Magnolia officinalis. The sequence continues at coordinate 23,383,079 of JAJHSJ010000013.1, read as the reverse complement.
CAGGGAGTGTCTGTCGTTGGGAGTAGATGATCTTCCAGTGCTTGATGGAAAGACGCCGGTGCGAGTGTTTGAGGAGTTCTGCGAGAGCTTCAAGTCTTCCTTCTCTGCTTTTATGGGCTCCACCATTACTGTAAGCATACAAGCTCCCCTTAGTTTTTATTGTTTATGGGTTTTTTTTTTTCTCCCTACACTCAAAAGGGTATTTTCGTCGTGTTGGAAAGAGGAATGTTAATAAAAACAAGTATATCAGTTGCATCCTCTTGCAGACATGAACAATGATCAGGACTGTTGGACTGGTGGGTCACCTTGTACAGAGTCTGTAGGCTAATAGGGTGGATGTGATTGCATAGCTTTGACCGTCCATTTCTTTGTGATTTTGACTTGCTCTGTTCTGAGCAAAACTCACCTTTTCCATATGTTAATTTAATGGCTAGTGCAGTCCGATCCCCCTTGATTTTTTGGGGGAGTATGACTATCTACGTGGTGTTCCAACAAATCAACAGCCCTGATCAGCAACGCTATGCATCATGAATACAATAGACGTGTTTTCTATACACACGCATCACGGTACTCCCATTATGGGAGCACAGCATAGCATTGGTCGTGGTGATGTACAATGCACCTTGATCGATCAACAGCTAAGAATAGTGGCTTTAGCAGCTGCCCGTGAACAAATGAGACAGATGGATGAATCATGTGATCATCGCTCAAGATGGAATACTGATGGGAATTCAGAAGCAGCCTGCTTTGACGTTTTAGGAGGTGGTGGCATCAAGGTGTGGCCCCCATTCCTGTCAGCATAGAATCTGGACTGATGGTGATGGGGCTCACCAATAGAATTTCCTCGATGGTTCGTGCAACTAGGAATTTGTGATGATTGGTGTCAAACGCACAGGAAGATCCCTGACGGGTGAATCTCACTGTTGTTCATTTCATGATTGAATAGTGATCAAATGTTGGCCAATATACCAGAATATAATCCTGTTATCGGACAACCATAGCAAAACTTGGCTATTTATAGGTCCAATGATCTCTAACCATGATGGGATGGTGATAAACAGCTTCTCTTTGGACCTTTTTAGGACGATGGGTCAAGTGGCACATGCTTCTTATCACCATCCAAATTCACCCATAGTGAATTTTCACTATGGTGCCTCAACATAGATCATTTCACTATAAAACATACCTGATGTGCATGCTTGCGACTAAAACGCGGCTTTCTCTTTTGAATGACAAGTGGTTTAGCTTGTATATATTGCTCATAATTGGACTCTTTACAAATTTTCCTGTTATTGCGATTCTTCAGGACATCACAGTGGGCCTAGGGCCTGAAGGCGAGCTCCGATACCCTTCATTTCAGCAAGCAACGGGCCATCAAAGTATGGGTGTCGGTGAATTCCAATGCTATGACAAACACCTGCTCAACCACCTCAAGCAACAGGCTGCGTCAATCGGTCACAGCAACTGGGGCCTCTCTGGGCCCCACGACGCCCCTCAATACGATGAGTCCCCAGATTCCCACAACTTCATCAGAGAATCTGGAGGCTCATGGGACACTCCGTATGGTGAATTCTTCCTCTCCTGGTACTCTAACCAGCTCCTATCCCATGGCAACCGCCTCCTCTCTCTTGCCTCCTCAGTGTTTGCTGATTCCAACATAACAGTATCAGGCAAGGTCCCAGTCATACACTCATATTACAGAACACGATCCCACCCGTCGGAGCTGACAGCCGGGTACTACAACACGGTGCACAGAGATGGTTATAACGCAGTTGCAGAGATGTTTGCGAGGAATCATTGTAAAATGATCATACCATCAATGGAGCTCTCCGACGAACACCAGCCCCAGGGGCTAAGATCAAGCCCAGATTCTTTACTCTCACAGATCATGGCAGCATGTAAAATGCATGGGGTGGGGGTCACTGGAGAGAATTCTTCTAAATCTAGCATTCCAGGTGGATTCAACAAGATCAAGGAGCGGATTTTATCATCGTCGTCCGATAATGTGATGGTGGATTCATTCATGTATCAAAGAATGGGCGCGTATTTCTTCTCCCCAGAGCACTTTCCAATGTTTACGGAATTCATTAGGAGCCTCGACCAGGTTGAATTGCATTCAGATGACTTGCCCGACCTCAATGAGGAGGCAACGGTCTCTTCCATAACGACGGGTTCAGAACTAGTGAATGATTTACAGATGCAGGCAGTGTAGGGAACTCAGTTTGCCGTTTCTGCCAACAAATTTAAATGCAGCGCTTTGAAGTTAGATAAACACAGACGTTTTCCAGTTTTAGGATATGGGATTAAATCATGCTATGATTTGAAGCTATTTGCATATGTTGACGGACTGGGATTATCATCAACATGATATGATGCAGGCGATACTGGTGTTGTATATGATAAAGCTTATATGTAGTGTTAGATTATTGTTCTCTCTAGTTTCTTATATGTAGTGTTAGATTATTGTTCTCTCTAGTTTCTCCAATGATTTTCTCATCGCATCTGACATGGAATGCTCGTAACTCTTTTATGTATCATGAAAAATTAGTAGCACCACGGCTGCATGCGTCTATATCCCAATTTGCGCATCCTGCACCGTAAGCACATTTTTTACCTTTCATAGTGACTGATCTGCTTCCATCTAATTTTGAGATGCAGCATAACTTATGCTGTCCACCAAGTCCTTCATTGCAGAACAAACGCTGAATTGCATATTTTTACTAACCCTACTAACCCAAAATGTATGAACCCTCTAAAAGGGTTCCACTTGATGAGTTAAATGTTGAAAATAATAGAATAGAAAATATTCAAGTAAATAAATCTGCATTAAATAAAACGTCACATGTGTTATGATGATTGTGAAAACAATACTCCCAGTCAATTTAGAAGGTGTCTTCTTGTTGGACAAGGTACAGACTAAGTCATTTTCTTTGAGATAGTTCCTGGCCCTCGATAGAATATTTGGTGCAAAAGGTTTGCAGCTCTCTATCTTCATGATACAATTGCCCAACATATGAGACTTAACGTCAAGAATATTACTACTCCTTTATACATCCACGGAGAAGAAAAAGAAGATTTTTCAAAATGAGAGAGAAGAGATGATGTGTAAGACACGAGATGAAAATTATTATTATTTTTTTTTTTACAAATGCAAAAGAGAAAAAGAAACTCAGTCCCACTACGACACTACTATATCATATGTACATGCCAAGCGTACATAAATATGGTTCATGCGTGTGAAGATAGCACTACATGTTGAGAAACAAAAGTAAAGGTAGGTCACATCTAACTGACTAAAAAAATCAATCAAAATAAAATCAAACTCATCTTTAAGTCAAATAAAGGAATTGGCTCAAGCCTACCGTTATGGCCATGTGCAATATCTTGATTCGTGGGCTATGAGATCCGACCCTAGTTTACATGTGTGCATGCGTGTGTACGAGTATGCATTCCGTCCATTTTGGTTCCGCGGTCCTACCAGTCAAATTCCGGTGACCCGCGACCCTCGGATTGTGTTTGCGGTCATCCTTGAGTCCGGTCACGTAGACCCGACTCGGATCGACCCTAGACCTATGGCATCTCGATCGTATCGTCGTTGCGGTTCCAATGACGTGTCTTGTGCGTCCATCCGACCTACGAATCAAAAGTTATGAACACTTCACCATATGACCCACTTTTTGTACATGGGCCATTTTCATGGCACAATTTTCCATGCACACCACACACACACTACACAATTGCATGGATTGAACACCACCCACTCTAAACACCACCAAGCCTAGTATAAGCCTAGCAACTTTGTTATTTTCACCATAGGTTATGATTGCTTTCTCTAACCAAGGAGGGAGAGCAATGATGACTCTCTTACAACCCTCTCTCTCTCTCTCTCTCTCTCTCTCTCTCTCTCTCTCCTCTCTCATTTCTCTCATTCCACCTCTCCTCCATATTCCAGCAACTCCAGCCCATTTTCTCTCAAAAACCTCTCAATCTAACCTTTGAAAAGTGATCTTAACCATAGATCCATAACCCTTGGAGCTGAAGGAACTTGGAGATAGGAGAATCTTGAAGATCCATTAAGGTGGGTGATGCATTGAAATTCTTTCCTTCTCTCTTCTTCTTGCATGTTATTCTCTACACACTTGGGAGTATGTAGGACCCACCGATCAATGGTGAAGGTCCTACATAACTCCATGAAGTGAGACCAAGGCCCGCTACATGCATGTACGTTTCCATGGGCCATTCTCCATGGATGATGGATTTTCTCTTTAAATCTATATTATTTGGGTCATTTAGACCTGAGGTGCATGGTGGAGATGGTATCCCCACCTCAGAATTTCATGGATTTGCATAGATCACATGCATGCATGATTCATGTAAGATGTAGGTGTGATTGTAATGGTGGAGGATTCATAGTGTCGGAATCCTCCATGGCCGTTGATCTCTCTCTCTCTCTCTCTCTCTCTCTCTCTCTCTCTCTCTCTCTCTCTCTCTCTCTCTCTCTCTCTCTCTCTCTCTCCTCCCTATTTTGCTCCTGATGTTGGTGGCCCACTGATGTGATAAAAAAAAAGTCCCAAACCCATCAAATTTTGGGATGCCCAGGCCCATTAGGCTGGACGTCCATATGCATGTATGATGCATGAGTTGGATGGCCCCATAAGGCATGATTTCTTGGAGATTCTTGGATGGATTTGGGTCTGAAATTTTTGTGGTCCATCTAGGTGGACCCTACTCAATGTATCTGACCATTTATCCCCCTGGATATTTTTCCATGGGATAGAAATGGACAGTATATGCTGCTGTCCAAATTTCAGGCCCATTTCCTGCATTGTTTTTGGGCACTGTTTTAAGCCCATTTGTGGGGCTTTTTATTCCTAATTTCTTTGGGGTTTTTCTGAAGCATGGACCCCACCTTAATGTAGGATGGGCCCCACATCATTTAACCCTTGATTGAGGCCTATGGGATGGGCCAAAGTGGGCTGGACGTCTAGAAATTTCTGGACAGTTCAGCAATGTTGCATGTTGGAGAGGAGCCTATTGTATCTTGAATTTGGGAAAGTGGGTCGCTTCAGTGGACCCCACCTGCTATCCATACATAGGAGTACCAAACCCACCTATTTTTTCAGTGATTTGAAAGACCTATGCCCACCCCATGAGGTGCCAATCATAGGGACAGCAACATTGTGCAGTAGCAGATTTCTTTTTTTGGAAAACATTGCTGTCCAGAATTTGTATCAATTAAATAAAATACTTCTACTACAAAAATTTTAAAAATTTACAGGGGGATGGACCATCTATAGTAGGACATACGTACAAAATTTCAGGGCCAATGGACACCTATACACACCATGGCAATAGCTGAACTGGCCCACTATATTGTGGTGTTCAGATCAGGCAGAATCACAGGACAGGTTATTTTCTTAAAATGAAGTAAAATACTTTTAGATGTCCAAAAATCTTAAAATTTTGCAGAGAGATGACCTACCCATGGTAAGACCCACCTACCAATTTTTGGGGCCAACGGACCCGTGTGTACACCGTGGCAAGGGCTGGACCGGCCCACCACGTTAGGACGTCCAGGTCAGTCTGATTTTCTGGACAGACTGCTTTATTTAAATTAATTAAAATATTTTTACATGACCAAAAATCCTGAAATTTTGTGGGGGTGTGGCCAACCTATGGAAGTATCACCCTGTAAAATTTTAGACCTAACAGACATTTGAATTGACCGTGGTGCGGCCAGGAGTGGCTCACCAGGCAGGGACTCCCAGGGTGGGGCGTCTAGCCTGGGCTGGCCGTCCAGCCTGCTTCGTGGGCCCACCTTGATGTGTTGTATATCCCACCATCAATCTATGTGGGGCCCTTAGGGGATTGATCATCCTCCCCATTTTTTTGGTATTCAATTAGGGCCCATTGGGTGGATTTTTGGGCCAGATATCCCGAGCCCATAGAGCTGCCTACACATGGGACATCCCTACCTTGGGCTACTGCTGGGCCTACATTCCAACGGCCTAGCCCACTTGATATATGTGTTGCATATCCTCTCTCATCTGGTGAGGCCCACAGTGATGTGTGTAGGCCATCAGGGATTAAATATACTTAGAAATACTTTTATTGTTGGACTCCAACCAACCCAAAAATTTGGGTGGGCTGGAATCTGGCAATGGGCCCAATGTTGCCACCCATAAATGATTTGGGGCAGCATGGCCCACCAGATATGAGGAGGACTTAGATCAGTTATCTTACCCTTTTTCTACAGCATTTTGAGGTGTGATTAGGGCCCAGCTGAGGCCCACCCAAGTTGAGTTTTTTTATAATGTTGCGTGTGATTAGTTAACTAGTTCCTTAGGTCTTGTGGATTAGATCCTTTTAGTAGGCCCATTGACCTTTGGGCCTATACTCTTCTACCTATTGTGATGGGTTTAAGGGCTACAGTATGTAAGTAGTTGGGCCTTTTAGCTGCCCACTAAATCGACCCTATACTTGGGCTAGGATGTGAGGCCCAACTCGCTTATGGTAAGTGCAAATTGGCCCATGTGAATAAACTACTGGGCCGCTCATGAAGCCCACCACAATATGTGGACTTATGATGGTTGGGCCCAAACCTTGCTTGAGGGCCCACCATACTGTCTATAAGTTGGGCTCGTGTATAGCCCATCAGGCCACGTATTGCTTGGGCCTTAGACCTTATTTTATATGCGTAGTGGGCTACATTTTGGAACCCAGTTGAGGTTAGATGTCCTCCTTGGTGGCCCTAAGGTAGGCCTATAAGGCCCTATAAGTGGTTGAAGGCCCACCTTGGACCCTGTTAGGCCCGTTTCCTTTTTAAGGCCTTAGGACTCCCCTAACTTGTGGGTCATTCGAAACTGTTGGGCCCCACTAAGAGAACTTCATTTCTCCTTAGAGTAGAGTACATGTCTACATATATATCTTATCGTTGTCCCTCCTTGGGAAGGAGGAATACATTCTTCATGTAGCAATTACGTAGTTGTGACCCATACGCATCATTTTGTGTGAATTGATTGCATTGTATGGTGGTCATAGAGGGACGAAGTTTCTCCCCTTGTGCACATTGAGCGTCTGAAGCTTGTGCATGATCTGTATGTGTGACTCATGAATTGGCATCGCATTTCATGATGATACCGTGAAATGGCCAAGCTATATGTCCTAGAGGGGGGGTGAATAGGACAATGCCAAATAAAAACTTATAATAGCGGAATTAAACAAAGTATGATAGCCAATGAACTAATTAAATAAATTGCAATGCAGAAATGAGATGCAACCTCAAACTACTGAATTTGAGAGGTTGATACAAACGTTGTTCTAAGGACAACCTTTCACCAAAAACCAAATGTTTATGGTAGGACAACCTTTTATCTAGAAATGTCTTTGTATCAATTTCTCAAATCAAAGAGGAATAAAGAAATAAATACAAGCTGCACTGAATAAATTGAATTTACAAATGTCTTGTTCTAGGGACAGCCATACACCATAAAAATGGCAGGGCAACCTTGCTGGAACAATTTTGGAATTTAAAGCTTGAATCAATAAAGGGAATTGCTGGAAATAAATTGCAGAAATAAATCACTAAATTATTACAACATTCCCACACTTGCTTAAAATTTCAAACTGTTACAACATTCACATCCACAAGGAAAATAGAACTGAATGATAAAAGATAAGGAATTAAATAACCATTCAATCCACAAGACAAGAAGTTATAGTGGTTCGCCTGTGTGTTCACCAACTGTTCTAAAATAGCCACACAGAATGCTACTCCACTCCTAATATCCTCACACAGGGGATATTAGCGTTCTCTAATAAAACTGGTTTTCACAGGTTCACCAAAAACCTTCACAATTGTGTCTTTATCACTTGGGCTTACACAATTCAAAAAACCCCACAATCTGAGTTTTCTGGCTCTCCTCAGATAACACATAGAGATTTTTCTAGCAAATCTCATACAAAACCAAAATAGAAATTACAGGAATTGTAGAATACCTGGATCTTATCCTTTTGCAGTAGCCCGGAAGAACCGATCGGAGTAGAGATTCAATAATGATAGTTCAATGTCCAATACTCACTTTATCGAGGTTCTAAGTTCTAATTGATTTTAAATGAAATCACAAAGGGCTAGCTCTATTTGATTTTAATTCCAAGAAGAAGGAATACACGATTTCCCCTTTTCAAATACGATTGGAATTTAGAATAAAATCAAATGCAAAAAGCTAACAAAAGGAATTAGAATGAAGCGCAAATTAGCTTTAAAATAAACACGACTTATCTCAGAGTGGAGCCTAGAATATACTTGCTTTGATAGATTTTTCGACCATTAAACTCTAAAATTCGTGTGCTATTTATAGCTACAGAAATTCGTCTTCGACTGGTCTAGGAGTTCCCACGACTGGTCTTAGGAGAAACAGATTTTTGAATTTCTGCGCGCAATCAGGAAAACCGATGTTCGACCGGTCGTAGGCAGTCCACGACTGGTCGAAGGTCGTCCACGACCGGTCGAGACCCCTTCTCGACTGGTCGAGCGACAATGAATTTAGTCGCTGGAGTTTGAATCGAGGCTCCACGACTAGTCGAGGTTCGAGTCGAGGACATCCCACGACCGGTCGAGCAGACTCCAAGACTGGTCGTGAGCGAACCAGAAAATTTGATAAAATTGAACAAGTCCAAGACTGGCCTAGGAAATTCTTAGACAGGTCGAGCCAGTGCTAGGACTGGTCGAACCAGAACCAGGACTAGTCTAAGAGCAGATCAAAAACATGTTTAAACACAATTGTATAATGTATCCAAAATGACCTACCCTAAGGTCCATGACTATGGTCTATCAAACCTGATTAATGAAGTATGGACATTGAACTCTACTTCATTCAACGAATGATAAATCTTTTAGTACTTGAAGCCTGAAGTACGAGTCGTCTAAAGACTTGACACCAACATTTATCTTGAGTTTGCTTTTGAGCTTCACACCTTCAAACACTGCTTGTATCTTGAACTTGAATAACCTTTGCTTGAATCAAGAATACTGTGTCTTCTTTATATCTTCAAAATGTACCTTGAAGCCGCTTGAAGAGTCCATAAGTTGATATGGTGTCTTAAACATAGAACACACCCAAGACAAGGTTTGGACACACAAAATTTGACAACCAAAGAGGTATCATATAATAGCACTAACATACCGCCCTTACTTCATTAGGGCCCTGCCTCCACACGGATGTTCGTGGATGGCCGTATGTATGGACACCGAAAATATTACTTGAGCATACCGGGTGCATAGGATACCCATGGGTGAAATTCTCATAACCTCTATGGTACCAAGGATCTACTCCAACGCCGTGACCAGGTGGAAACATGAGCGCACGAGGGCCTTACACCTGTAGGCCGCAACTCCCACTGTCGTGTAGTCGGTTGGATGGGACGTGGCCTTATTCGCCTGTGAGGGAGGACATTATTAGGCTGAGTCTGACCAGCTCGTGAAATGGGTCCGCTAACGTCAGGCCTTGTTGGTGATTGGTTGTCCACAAGTAAGTAGTGAGGTCTCTTACAGTCGTTTGATTGTGCAGGTCTGTAGAGCGACAGTCATTCAGTAGTGTAATGGACCCCCGTGATTTCCTTATGATTGAAAATGTACTTGATATGTGGATTAGATATGAGCACTGGCATTACTTTGCATCGCATTCGCATCGGTCATATAAGCCCCTTCATGCATTGCCTTGGTATGGCGCCTAATACTCATTGCATCGTATTCATGATAAGCGTTGGTAAGGCTAGTGATATTGTCATTGAGTGTATTTTCCTTCCTATACCTCCTATTATTCTTCTGTACACCATTGTCACATACTTTCACCATTGTAGATACCCCACCCAAGCTAACACCTTGAGAAGGCTAAGACAGCTCATGAACCATGATCATATTCAGAACCAAACACTGATCCCAGCTTAAACCTAAAAACCCAACTCGAAAGTCTCAAATTGCCAATACGCAACCCGAAACCGTAATCCAAACCATTCAGCACACATACAGCCCCGCCTATACCCTATACCACGGCCAGAACCCTTTAACTGAACCGAAATCTACCTATCCAAGTCATAGAAATCCAAAAGGGAGGCCAGCAAAGCCCACACGTTCAGACCCGACCCGAACGCGGCCCAGGTGGTAGTCTGACTACCATGGGCGGTAATTTGACTACCGCCTGCGGTACTCCGAATGTCGTCGCTCGTGGCCCACGTGTGGACAGCTGTCCCAAAGTCCAAAAGTTAACTTTCCCCTGGATTTACCCATCCCATCTCCACTATTTATAGTTTTACCGGCCTCAAGAACCAATGGGAGTGTGCCATGTGGCATCTCTCTCCCCTCCACCAACCACCACTTGCCACCTCACCTTTCAACCCTCTCAAACCCAATAATTACAACAATGCCATTGGAGAAGGCTATAAATAGCCCTCTCCTCTTCTCATTTCCACACACCCAACAACCAAGAGAAAGAAAGTGAGAGAGAGAGAGAGAGAGAGAGAGAGAGAGAAAGAAAGTGAGAAAGAAAGGGAAGAAGATGGAAGGAGTTCCCAGGCCTTCCAAGTTCAAATCTTTCAAAGCCACCCCCTTAGCCTTTCCTTTTGACCTCTCTAACCCATCTAACCCAGCCCAGTTTGATCATGGTTTAGTCTATGTCTTAACCTATTCAAAAATCAAGTCAAGGATCCATCATCCTATAAGCATTCATCATGATATCTACTTCCTTCTTAATCCCCCTGCTTCTCTAGATCTCTAGTTGTCATATATCGGATCCTGTCACATCAGAAATTCCTAATGACCTAATCCATTTTTCTTACATTTTTACATAAGCATCATCACATCCACCTTCTAAACACATTATTGGATGTATGCTCTGTGGCCTACCGAAATTTCGGATCTCGCCGCATCAGAAATCCATGTGTGCCTAGTCTCTTCTCAACCACAGCATTCATCATCCCTTAAGATTGTTCTACCACACAAAGTAGAGACCATACGTTCGTACGGGTAGAGAGGGTGCCTAACACCTTCCCTCTTTGTAACCGAGGTCCCTTACCCGGAATCCCAGATCACAGACCAGGAGTCAATCTAAGGTAAGAGAGTCTTTGGATTTTTCTAACCTTACATATTTCACAGGTTCTAGCCAACTGCGGGATTCTGAGTTTTATTGGCTAGTGTCGACTCCAACATTCATAAGCCTAATCACCCCCACCACCCAAAACAGTCAACATTTAAACCAACGTGGGCGTCGATTTCCAGTGTCCACAGAATGGCGACTCCACTAGGGACTTGCTAGAGCACACTAGCTGAGACCCAACTCAAAAACGCGTGGTATTCTAATCTCAAGGGACATTCATCACTACATTCACAAAAATAAAAATAAAAAAATCCTCGGCTTGTTCTTTCTTAGACACAGATTTGAACCATGACCACTCAATCTAGCGCAGCCATGACCTCTCAAGTTACCCATGAAGAAGAGTCGACAGTTCAGCCAGCTCCCGAAACACTAGCACCCACACCTACACCTGCACCGCTACCTATAGCTCCAACAGACCCACAAGCCAATGCAACCACACAAGAGCTACTGCTTCGAACAATGCAAGAGCTAATACTCCGCCTAGTGCCCAGTGCCACACCAAATACACAAGCAACCTAACCTAGTGTACAAAACAGTTCACTCCCTCATACTCCTTTCGCCTTCTCTCTCATTCCCTCAGTAAATCCTATGCTCTCTCTCCCAGAAGAGTCAACACAAGATCACCAGCAGCCAGCAATCGGGAGCAACCCTCCTACACATCTCTACTCAGCACATCACAACAATCAGGTTACAACACAAATTCCCCCTCATGGGAGCCACAGACAAGAACTGGTGGATGCCCATGAAGGGGGCCAGTTTCGAGTCCAACTCACTCCTCCTAATGGGAGTAACATTCCGGAATTGGCAGATACCCTAGGCAGGAGTCATTTCCCAACATCACACCCTCCTCCGAAAGAGAGCGGCGTTCAATTCCAGCTACCTCCCACCACCGGGAGTCCACCGTCTTTCCAGCAACCCCCCATTCTTGATCCATATGAAGAAGAAGCAGCACAAGCCCTACAACAAGGGGCAAGGTATCCGCAACAGGACAAATCAGAAATCGAAGAATTACGAGAGCAATTGTAGATGGTACAAAATCAGTTACGGAGACAGCAAGGAGTGGACCATCCATCCACCAAATTCAGGGACCTTGTCCCTTCCCAGACGTCCAAGTACTTCCAAACTTTGAGGTACTAAAATTCAAAGGTATGACGGTAGTGGGTGCCTCACAACACACCTAAAAGCATTTTGTGGGGACCTCAATGCGATAGCAGGGAACGATGGAGCCTTGATACGGCTCTTCCAGAAATTCCTTAAGGGTGACGCTTTGGATTGGTACACCTCACTGGACAGTCATCAAATCAGAACTTGGGAAAAGCTCTCCCAGGCATTCATTGACAGGTTCTCATACAACATAAATATGGCTCTAAGAAGGTTTGACCTGGCTGCCTTGAGACAAAAAAATGATGAGTCCTTATCAACATATGTAGGACGATGACAAGCCATGGTGGCTCGAATGAGAAACCCCATCAATGATGAGGAGCAGATATCTATGATTGTACCTTAGCAAATCCTAGCATTTCAGGATATCTAATCTTGTATCCGTTCGTAAATTTCTCTCAACTCATCCGAACCGGAGAACAAGTGGAAGCCGGGATCAGGGCTGGAACCGTTTCCCCATGGCCACACCAGACCCCCACAATCAGAAGAAATAAGGTCGAAGGGAAATTCGTTGGATACGGAAATGGAAACGACACTGCTCTCACGCAACGTACTACGGATGTTAATAACATCGTCGCCAATACTCAAGGCACACAGTATACTCCACAACCGGAGCAACAACAAGACAGACAATACTAACCACAGCAAACCCAACAGGGATATCAGGCATAGCCATCTCAATAACAATCGCAGCAACCTAGGGGAAATGCTCAAGGTCTGTACAAGCAGGCAATGTTAGGAAGAAAGTTCACCTCGTTAGCACGAACATACAGTCAAGTTTTGACAATGCTAATACAAAAGCAACTGTTGACACCTCTCTAGCCTCGACTTCCACCTAATCCATTGCCTCCTGGTTACAATGAAAATCAGTACTACTCATATCACCAGGCTCCTAGCCACCTAATAGACCGCTGCTTCGTTTTGAAACATGCGGTCTAAGATTTAATTGAAAGTCAGAAGATTGCGATCATACCACAGGCCAACAATACAGCTCAGGCCAACATTCTCCAAAATCCCCTGCCATCGTATCAAGCAGGACCCAGCACATCCAGTACTTCTACCGTCAACCACATTAAAGGAGGACAACTCACACACTCCTCTCCACATCACTCCATACAAGCAATCATGTATGATATAGCAAATCAGACATGGGGATACTGACAGGCACCATCGCTTGGGCCTCACATATTTCTCGAAGCAACACCAACAACACAGCCTCTCATATTCCTCGAAGCAGCACCAATAGCATAACCTCTCATATTCCTCGAAGCAGCACCAACAGTACAACCTCTCATAACCCTTGAAGCCGCACCTAACAGGTCACATCCTCAGCATCCTGCCCTCCAAGGAGCACACTCAATTCCATCCTCATTACATCCAAAAAGATCAAATTCTGAACCAGTTGTTCTCCCTGATCTAACTCCACTAACCTTGCAAGGGGCACCCCCAGTTCAAGCCCCAAAATTTCTAATGCCTCACCAACTGGCACATGCCTAGAGGACCTCTCCCACACAGCAAATGGAGGAAGAGAATCCTAATATCAGATCTCACTAAGACTTGGAAGCACCTCAAGAGAAATTGTCAAGCACATCATAAACAGTTCCAGCCATAATCTCTCAGCATCAAGAACCAATGATATACCTAGAAGGAAGAGCGGTTCCCTCCTACAACCCAAAAGCAGTCCCATGACATTACCCAGAATGCGATGAGGTGGGTAACAACGAGAGATATTTCAAGAGAGATAACCCAAACCCAAAGGAAACCCGGGGAACTTTGTCGGGAACCACTTGCAAAACCAATGCTACTTACAACATAGCAGCTCAACTCAAAACCATTCCCGCACAAATATCCATCTGGGAACTCCTATGTACATCAAGATCACATCGAGAAATTTTTGCGAAAACATTGAATGATGCATACATCTCTCCTGACTTACCTCCCCAAATGGTGGCAAGTATGATTGGACAACTCCTCGTACCACGGGCCATCACCTTCTCTGATGAGGAACTACCACTTGAAGGGCGTAAACATGGACGCTCACTAAATATAGTTGCCCGCCACAAAAACTTCAAAGTCTCACTCGTTCTCATCAACAATGGATCCAGCCTTAACATTTGCCCTTTAAGGACTGCTAAACAGTTAGGGATAGAACCGTCTTCCTTCAGACCCAGCACTATGAGCGTCAGAGCCTTTGATAACTCCCGAAGACAGGTGGAAGCAGAAATCGACCTTGAATTGCAAATTGGACCAGACATGACCCTTGTCACGTTTCAGGTCATTGACATTCCTGCCTCATTCAACCTTCTGTTGGGGTGACCATGGCTCCATGCTGTTGGAGCCATCCCATCTACCCTCCATTAAAGGGTTAAATTTCCTTCGAGAAATTGAATCATTTCAGTATTGACCGAGCCAGAAACCATCTTACTGGTGACGGTCAATATCCCAGAAACCGACATCCCTGTGATTGACGTTCAGCATACAGAGGGTGACATATCGTATCACAGTTTCGAATTCGAAAATGTTAATGCATTCACTAATCTACGACCCCTCTTTGCTGAATATGTCATCTCTCCTGCTGAGCAATTAATCCTGAACTATCGTACCGAATTCCATAAAAAAGGTATGGTGGTAAAACCAACACTTGCCAATGTACAGAGATGGGGACTGGGATATCAGCTGACACCAGAGGATCAAGCTGAAAGGCTAAAAAAGGGTCAACTGTTTGAGTGCACACCCATCAAGTTCATCAAGGCTGGGACAGTTTGTCAAGACGCGATGATTTCCCTTGAGGACCACCTGTAGTGGTTCAAACTCTCAAAACATTCCAATCAAGAGTCTGTCTGGCCACCAATAAGGTGGGATAGGATCCTCAGGGTATCAAAAGCACATCCGAAGCCGGGGGCAAAACCCCCGGACCCATCACATGAAGCTAAGGGCATGAAAACAGGTCCACCCATCGAGGACCAAAGACCAAAGGTGCCCCTTACAAAGGATACAGGCGAGAACGGGGAAGCATCCATCCCCACTCACAATCCAGGAGACACATTCCCGCCACTAGATCAGCAACACAAGGGGCAAAAGTAGCCCATCCATTGGATCAATAAAGGGAAGTGGTCATCCCTTGATTAGACAGACATCAAAATTCTATCACAAGATGAACTTGGAGAGCCGAAAGAGCTCCAAATGCTGGGTGAAGAGATTGGATCAGATTCCGACTCTAAGCCCAGCCGAGCAGACATCATGGTCATCAGGACAGATGACCTACAGAAAAAAATAGGTCAGAACAACAAGATCGAAAGAGGGAAAGAACCACGATGGTCAGCCATCCCCCTAACGATTGTATTAGCCGGCGAACCATCCATGGATGTCGGTTCCAAAAAAAAATGTCAATGTAAATAGTAGTTGGTACACCGAACTAGGACAAGATCAATCATAGTTCGCAACACCGTCCTATTCAGGACCCTTTGACGACACAAAAAAATCAGAAATTTTTCAAAATACAAAAACATCACATATTCTAAAAAATAAAAAAAAAAATCAAATATTCCTCAAAACCATAAAACATCAGAAAATCTTCAAAATACAAAAACAATCGAAAAGTTTTCAAAAATCACTGTGCCAAACAGCTCACACACATTGCAGGAGTTTGAGGTCGACTCGTATGATTTCGATCTAGAGTTGGACTTTGAACTCATGGGTTTGGATGAAGCCCTAGATGAGTGAAATGATGATACTGCTCTCGAATTCGATGATTCTCTCGAAAAGTTTGAAACAAAGGCCAATGTTGTAGCAGACGATTTCAAAATTGTGAACTTAGGGTTAGCAGAACTCCCTAGAGAGGTGCGTATCGGAAGATCACTGCCCCCGGAATGCAAGCAGAGGATAATGGAATTTTTGAGACCGGGGTTGTCCAACTTTGCTTTCTCTTATAAGGACATGTCGGGGATCGATGAAGACTTGGTGGTACACCATCTACCAACAAAGCCAGACATGAAGCCTATCAAGCAAAAGTTGTGAAGAATGAAGCCAGAATGGGCCCTGAAAATCCGTGATGAAGTCATCAAGCAATACAACGTGGAATTTTTGGTAGTCTCCAACTACCCTGAATGGCTCACAAATATCGTACCAGTTCCAAAGAATGATGGGAAAGTCAGGATGTGCATCAATTTTAGGGACCTCAACAAAGCAAGCCCTAAAGATGACTTCCCTCTACCTCACATCGACACACTGATAGATAATACTGTTGGACACAAGATCTTCTCCTTCATAGATGGTTTCTCTGGTTATAATCAAATTAAGATGGCCATCGAAGATCGAGAAAAGACTTCCTTCATCACACCATGGGGAACTTTCTACTATCGGGTTATGCCCTTCGGACTGAAGAACGCAGGAGCTACGTATCAGTGAGCCATGACTACCTTGTTCCATGACATAATAAAAAAAAAAAGAAATGGAAGTCTATGTGGACGACATGATCGTCAAGTCTCGCATGATCGAAGGACACTTCGATGATCTCAAAAAGCTCTTCGACAGGCTAAAAAAGTTCAAGCTCTGTCTCAATCCACAAAAATGTGTCTTTGGTGCAACCAGAGGCAAGCTGTTAGGCTTCATTGTCAGCGAAGATGGTATCCGGGTGGACGAGACTAAGACTAAGGCAATCATCGAAATGCCACTGCCCAAGACTAAAAAAGAAATTTGGGGCTTCCTCGGGCGAATCCAGTATATCAGTCGATTCATCGCACAGTTCACTCCGGTCTGTGAGCCCATATTTAAGCTACTACGAAAGAACTCGTCAAAGGAATGGAATAGCGACTGTGAAGCGGCCTTCGACAAGATCAAGAAATACCTGCTGAATCCACCAGTGCTCATGCCGCCTACTCCAGGTAGGCCATTACTACTGTATATCTCCGTTGCAGCAGAAGCAATCGGATGCATTTTTGGCTAACACGACGATACTGGAAGAAAAGAGCAAGCGATCTACTATCTAAGCCGACGATTCACAAACTACGAAGCCAAATATTCCAGCTTGGAGAAGACGTGCCTCGTCCTGGTTGGGCAACACAGCGGCTATGACAGTATATGATCGCTCACCTGATCCTTCTGCTCGCTCGCATGGACCCGTTGAAGTATTTGTTCGAAAAACCAGCACTAACGGGCAGGATAGCAAAAATGGCAGCTACTGCTTTCAGAATTTGACATCACATATGTCACCTAAAAGGCAATCAAGGGGCAAGCACTAGCCGATCACTTAACAGCACACTCCCTGCCCGATTACCAACCATTGAAGACCTTCTTCCCTGACGAGGACATTCTCCTGATTGAGAAAGAAGAAGAAATGAAGGCAGGAGAGTGGACACTCTTCTTCGATGGAGCTGCAAACTCAAAAGGGAGTGGGGTAGGCGTCATACTCTACTCTCTCGAGGACGTCCCAATTCCCACATCCAGGAGGCTAGCATTCCAATGCACTAACAACGTAGTAAAGTATGAGGCATGCATCGCCGGCCTCAGAGAAGCCATCATCCTCAACGTGAAGAAGTTACGAGTCTTCAGTGACTCACAACTCATCATCAATCAAATAAATGGTGATTGGAAGACCAAAGATGATAAGATGATCCCTTATCACGTGTATCTGGAGAATTTAATCGAAGAATTCGATGATATCACATTCTCTTACATGCCTCGAGTCAAGAACCAATTTGCGGACGATCTGGATACCCTCGCCTCAATGTTGGAAATTCCAAAAGGAGTGGCTGAATGGGAACTCACCGTCAAGCTCCAGGAAGAACCTGCATTCTGCCTACAGATTGACAAAGTTGAACCTCCCTCAAATGATCGGCCATGGTACACAGACATCAAGGAATACCTCGAACATCAGAAGTACCCAGAAGGAGCAACACCAGTTGATCGATGCACCATCCAACGGCTCTCGGCACAGTTCGTGATCACTTGGGGCATTCTTTATAAGCGATCCTTCAACCAAGTCCTTCGCTGTGTGGATGAGATAAAAGCGGCACAGATCATGTCAGAAATCCACGAAGGACTATGCGGCCCACACATGAATGGACATATGATGGCAAAGAAGATCCCATGACTCGGCTATTATTGGCTTACGATGGAGACAAATTGCTGTAAGCACGTCAGAAAATGCTTCAAGTGTCAGGAACACGCAAGCCAGATCCATGCGCCAGCTTCCGAACTCTATAACCTGACAGCACCCTGGTCCTTCTCCGTATGGGGGCTGGATATCATCGGTAAGATCAGCCCCAAAGCTTCAAACGGGCACGAATACATCCTGGTGGCAGTACATTACTTCACCAAATGGATATAGGCAGCATCATATACCACCGTCGCGGCATCTCATGTGGTCAAGTTTATGAAGAACAATATCATTAGCCGTTATGGGGGTCCCTCAGGCCATCATCACTGACAACGGAACTCCGTTCGTCAATAAAAGGATGAGTGACTTCCTCGATAAATTCAAAATTCAACGCCACCGGTCAAGCCCCTACCGTCCTCAAATGAATGGCGGGGTCGAAGCTACAAACAAAACTATCATCCGCATACTTGAGAAGATGGTGAAGACATATCGTGATCGGTCAGAAATGTTTCTTTACGCCCTCTGGGTTTATCGGACGTCTGTACGGTCTGCTACAGGCGCAACTCCATATGAACTAGTATACGAAATGGAAGCAGTGCTGCTAGTCGAGATCGAAATCCCATCATTGCAGATACTGCTGGAAAATGAAGTCGAGGAAGGCCAGTGGTAATAAACAAGGTATGATCAACTGCATCTGGCAGACGAAAAGTGTATGCGAGCGCTAAGCCACTCCCAGTGTTACCAAAGAAGGATCGCTCGAGCCTACAACAAGAGGGTCCGGAAGAGAAGTTTCAAAGTCGATGACATGGTCATAAAGTGTATCTTGCCACCACACTTGCCAAATCTCATAAGGAAGTTCAAACCCTCGTGGGATGGACCACTGATCATCCGGGAAGTACTCCCAGGAGGTGCTCTTAAGCTCACCAATCTGAAAAGAGAAGATCTTCCTGAACTCATCAACGCCGACAACGTGAAAATCTACCATGGGTAACCATACCTGACTTTGTCAATGATTACAATCACAAAGCTGTACCCATTACCTTCCCACCAAAACCCAAAAAATATATATATACACATCTGCCATCTCTCCTAGCAAAAATACTCATAAAAAAAAGGAGAAAACAAAAGCACAAAAAAGGAATAAAAGAGAAAGGGGTGAGGCAAAAGAAAGAAAAAGAAAAAGAAAAGATAAGAAATTTCAAAAGGAAGATCCAGAAAGAGAAGAGAATAAATCTATCCCCTATTCCCAAAACAATCCAACCCAAATAACAGCTTACGATCGTACTCAAAGACAAGGACAGGAAGGTAACCAGTTGGCCGGCTATGAAGGAAATCTCTCCGTCTCTCCCAACACTTCAAAAAAAAAAAATGACATATCTAAACAAAATGGGTGAGGTGAAAACCTGAAAGGGCGCCTCGAGTAAAAACAGTGGGCATGTAGTGGATTTGGTGAAAACCTGAAAGGGCGCCAAGGGTAAAAATAGCACAGCTGCGAAGGAGCAAGCAAGAGCAAAAACTTGGTACATGGTGAAAATCTGAAAGGATGTCATGGGTAAAAATGACGAGAAAGCCGGTTGTGGTGAAAACCTGAAAAAGCCGCTACGGACAAAAATGGCTAGAAAAAAAAAACAAAAAGTGCAGGTACAGAAGAAGCCAAGGCAATGAGCAAAGTGAAGAAGCACAAGGAAAAGATAAGTCCCGGACAAGAATTCTGTCAGACTCTATCCAAATCCAAGGGTGCATGATCTTAGTATGCACTACTCTCAGGGAATCGGGATCCCTAGTAAACAACTCAGAATGCCGGATTCGACATGGGCTAAGTTTAATGTTCTGATTCCACCATCCAGGCACAAATCCAAACACAAACACTGACAAATTTGGACAAACAAAAATTTTCATTCATTTCAAAAAGTCTTTCTGTACATTGTTTTCATTCCTTTATAAGAACAAAAATAAAAACATACATGCATATACAAGACAAGCGGCCAACAAAGTCGGGAATCCACAAGGCCCACAAGTTCAAAGCCCCAAAGGCCAACATTTCAAAGCTCACAAGGCCCACAAGTTCAAAGCCCCAAAGGCTGACATTTCAAAGCTCACAAAGCCCACAAGCTCAAAGCCCCAGAGGCTCACATTTCTAAACCCACAAAGCCCACAAGTTCGAAGCCCCAAAGGCCAACATGTCAAAGCTCACAAGGCCCACAAGCTTAAAGCCCACAAGGCCCACAAGTTCAAAGCCCCAGAGGCCCACATTTCAAAGCTCACAAGGCCTACAAGATCAAAACCCCAAAGGCCCACATTTCGAAGCTCACAAGGCCCACAAGTTCAAAGCCCCAGAGGCCCACATTTCAAAGCTCACAAGGCCTACAAGTTCAAAGCCCCAGAGGCCCATATTTCAAAACCCATAAGGCCCACAAGTTCAAAACCTCAAAGGCCCACATTTCAAAGCCCTAAATGCCCACAATTTAAATCTCACAAGGCCTACAAGTTCAAAGCCCTAGAGGCCCACATTTCAAAACCCACAAGGCCCACAAGTTCAAAACCTCAAATGCCGACATTTCAAAGCCCACAAGGCCCATAAGTTCAAAGCCCTAGAGGCCCACATTTCAAAGCCCCAGAGGTCCACATTTCAAAACCCACAAGGCCCACAAGTTCAAAATCCATAAGGCCCACATGTCAAAAACCCACCAATCTCATTGTCCAAAGGCCCATGATTCGAGGCCCATGTTTTCAAGACCATTTCCTAGGCCCATATATCCAAAGCAAGGCCCACTTCACAAGCCCGATTTCACGGCCTATGATCCTAGGTCCACATGTCCAAATCAGGCCCATGTTCCCCAATTACCCCATTAATTTATTAATGGAGGCCATCTGGCTATTCGATCCGGACCATACAAAAAAAACCAGACGACAATGCCCACCCGCAAGATCGAACGAATGTTTTAAAAATTCCAAAAATATCTTTTAAAAAAACCATTAGCCCCACCAACTCATCAGTGGAGGCAACGCAACTGTTTACTTAATTTACATAAATAAAAACCGAATGACGACGCCCACCCACGAAATCGAACGGATATTTTCCAAAAAATCCAAAAAAAAAAATTTAAATAAAATCTCCAAGGAGTCTAGTTCCAAAGAGATTAGTTTTCAAACAAAACTTTTAAAAAGCGCACGCGGCGCGTAGTACACTGAGGAATCTTTCATATTCTCCAGTTGCGGTCAGTGCAAACAGTTAAATAAGATTCGATCCCTTCCGATTTCCCCGGAGGATGATCTAATCCGTACATGATACATGTACGATTGGCCTGATTTCTATATCTGGACAGTCATACGAAGGCTAGTAAAAATGATTGGATCTATCTTTAGGAAGAATAATTAAACTCAAAGTGACAATAACCCATTGTAACCAAAGTATCAGAATCAGCAGATTACATGACAAAAGATTACCCGCACATACCTAGTCCAGGATGTTCGGAAAGTTTGATCGAGTCCAAGTTGGCGTAGTGAGTTCCCCGTAAGGTTGCACCAACGCGCAGGGCAGCTAACCACTTTGACGATCAAATGGAATGAATACTCCTAGGGTGATTACGTAGCAAAGGAAACGACAGACCAAATAATATGGGAATCCTCATAAAGCCACGACAAATGCGGAGAGGCCCTTACTTTTCAAACTTATTCTCAAATGCTATCAACAATCTGATGTGAAAGGGCTGTGATTAGTAACCCGTAAAGCCACGACAAATGCACAAGGGACAATCACAACGTTTTTCTCAACCCTCGTGATATGTGCAAATCATCTTCTTTCAAAGCAATTAACTGCAATGATACAATGACAGGCAACATATTCAAATCGCTATCCTTTCTGACCAAAAGGGTGGGGTGTCCACTAGCTTTGCCCTTCGGTTGCTTGCAATCTCGACCAAAGAGGGGCATCTGTAGACACCCCACCCAGGCTAATACCTTGAGAAGGCTAAGACAGCTCATGAACCATGATCATATTCTGAACCAAACACTGATCCCAGCTTAAATCTAAAAACCTAACCTGAAAGTCTTAAATTGCCAATCCGCAACCCGAAACCGTAATCTAAACCATTCAGCACACATACAGCCCCGCCTATACCCTGTACCACGGCAAGAACCCTTTAACTGAACCTAAATCCACCCATCCAAGCCATAGAAACCCAAAAGGGAGGCCAACAAAGCCCACATGTTCAGGCCCGGCCCGAACGCGGCTCGAGCGGTAGTCTAACTACCGCGGGTGGTAATTTGACTACCGCCTGCGGTATTCCGAATGCCGCCGCTAGCGGCATGCATGTGGACAGCTGTCCCAATGTCCAAAAGTCAACTTTTCCTTGGATTTACCCCTCTCATCTCCACTATTTACAGTTTTACCAGCCTCAAGAACCAATGGGAGTGTGACATGTGTCATCTCTCTCCCCTCCACCAACCACCACTTACCACCTCACCTTTCAACCCTCTCAAACCCAATAATTACAGCAATGCCATTGGAGAAGGCTATAAATAGCCCTCTCCTCTTCTCATTTCCACACACCCAACAACCAAGAGAAAGAAAGTGAGAGAGAGAAAGAGAGTGAGAAAGAAAGGGAATGAGAGGGAAGGAGCTCCAAGGCCTTCCAAGTTCAAATCTTTCAAAGCCACCCCCTTAGCCTTTCCGTTTGACCTCTCCAACCCATCTAACCCAGCCCATGTTGATCATGGTTCAGTCTATGTCTTAGCCTATTGAAAAATTAAGCCCAGGATCCATCATCCAATAAGCATTCATCATGATATCTACTTCCTTCTCAATCCCCCTGCTTCTTTATATCTCTAGTGAACGTATGCTTTGTGGCTTGTCATATAGCGGATCCTGTTACATCAGAAATTCCTAGTGACCTAGTCCATTTTTTCTTACCTTTTTACATAAGCATCATCACATCTGCCTTCTAGACACATTATTAGACATATACTCTGTGGCCTGCCGAAATTTTGGATCTCGCCGCATCAAAAATCCATGTGTGCCTAGTCCCATCTCAACCACATCATCCATCATCCCTTGAGATTGTTCTATCACACAAAGTAGAGACCGTACGTTCGTACGGGCAGAGAGGGTGCCTAACACCTTCCCTCTTTGTAACCGAGGTCCCTTACCCGGAATCCCGGATCACAGACCAGGAATCAATCTAAGGTAGGAGAGTCTTCGGATTTCTCCAACCTTACATATTCTGCAAGTTCTAGCCGACTGCGGGATTCTGAGTTTTATTGGCTAGTGATGATTCCAACATTCATAAGCCTAATCACTCCCACCACCAAAAACCCAACATTTAAACCAACGTGGGCGCCGATTTCCAGTATCCACAGCCACCCTCTAAGCTTCTATAAGCTTATGCATGATTGATGCGTGCAGGTGATCCTAAACAGGCATTGTAGCGGCAAAGCTAGGATTAGTGCTGAGTGAGGATCCAGTGTTGCTGATTTTCCTTTCCTTCTCCTATCATCTTATGTATGTCCTTTCGGACCTGATGTAAGCTTGTAAAGTTCAAATTCTTAATGGATTTTGTGATGTGTGCCCTTGGTTATTCTCAGATATACTTGTTGTGATCTTGGGTATGCTCGTATCGAAAATGATTATACTATTATGGAAATCCTCCTTGTAGGATCCCAGAATCGGAACCTGCATCAGGAGCCGTGAATGGGGTACTATGGAGACTGTTGCGGTCAAAACCGGTCATCGGGTTCCTTGTGAGTCCGGTTACTGAGTCTGGGGCGTGACATGGGCACTCTAAAAAATTAGCTCAATTATCATAAGAAGTGACCCTACTTCCAAACTAACATATGTGAATTTATCTAGGGTGTCTCTATAATAACTGTCACTCCACCTTAAAACGATATAAATTTATTAAAGGATATACCCATCCTCGATCCATTGTAGAGATTCGTATTACATCATAAAGAGGGACCGAGAGAAATATTGTTTCCTCTTGCATGTAATGCATTTGACTAAGAATCACACGGAAACTCTTTTTTTTTTTTTTTTTCCATTCAACTTAATTCTTAAAATCTCCAGTTCTTAGGTTGGGTTGTTGTTTTTTATGATTCATTTTTCTTCCCATCTCCATCAATGTTTTTTAGACTTTTTCTATACCCAAGCCTTTAGTTAAGGGATTCGTTATATTCTCCTAAATTCTTATAAAGTATAAACTAATTATATCATTCTTCAATAGTTATCTCACACAATCATGCCTTAGACGAATTTATCTGGATTTTTCATTATGACACTTGTTGTTAGCCCTTCTTTTAGTAGTCGTGTTGTCGCAATGAGTGTATATAAGTGGTACCGGTTTCACCCAAAAGGGGTATTGTCTATCAAAAGAGTTTTTATACATTTTGCATCCTCGCTAGTTGATCTTAAGTAATCAATTCTGACTCCATTGTAAATGAGCTATACAAGTTTTCTTCTTTGTTTCCATGAGACATCTCCACCAACCATGATGAAAAGATAACCACTAGTAGATTCGAAATCCTCAGTACCTAAATTCCAATCAGCATCATTGTAACCTTCAATTACAGTAGTGGACCTCTTATAATGAAGACCAAAGTCTCAGTTCCTTTTAAAATACCTTAAGACCCTATGAATAGCAATTTGGTGTTCATTACTCGACTTGTTAGAATATCTACTTAGTTTGCTCACGACAAATGCAATATTAGGCCTAATACAATTCATAACATAAGCTAGACTACTAATAACACTCGCATACTCTAACTAAGATACATTGTCTCTCGTATTTAGATCTAGCTTGTTATTAAGGTTACACTCAAAATGATTATATTTTCTCTATATCTTTTTTATATAATGGGATTGAGTTGAAGTTATAAGTTTCATTTCAAATAATTTTAATCCCCTAAAATGACATTGTCCATTCCAAAGTCTTTCGAGTTAAATTGAAATGATTTAAAAAATAAATAAATCATTTCATTGATGATCTTAAAGTGTGTCAAAGATCAAAAGATTATGTACATACAAACAAACTAAGACTCTAAAATTTATAGACAATGTAGAATAAAAACATCATTTACCCTCATTAAACTTAAACCCACTAGACATCATGACTTGGTAAAACTTTTCATGCCACTACATGTGAGTTTATTCAAGTTCATATAAGAATCTTAATAATCTTCGCACTTCATCTTTTTTATATGATTCTACAAACACTTCAGATTAAGTCTGTAGACACCCCACCTAAAATAAGCATAAGCCACTTTTCGATCTTCAACTTGATTTCAATAAAATATCTCCTATTGACTTAGAAATCATTGAAGATCTAAAAGGGTCAAATGGAGAGCATCATTGGCACATCCTAGAGATAACCACTAGACCCGATTGGCCAGTGTCAAATCTAGTAAAGATCTGATTACTGCCACGCATCCAAACTCCAGAATTCTGGGAACTCTCCGTACGTAGCAATTGATGTGTGAAAAAAGAACAATATGAACTCTCTCTACCCAAGGATCATTCTCTTTATTACTTAGTCTCCCCCAAATAACGTGTAACATCTCGAAAAAATCGAGGGTCGAGCATAACTCAACTCTCGAGTTTCCAGAACATCACTTATGCAACATAGATAATGATGATTGAATGTTGTCTGTATTAGTGCATTGAACATGAGTGAGATTATGCCAAAACAGAATATCATACTCCAGAGATAGTTAAATTGCAAGCGGAAGACTATGATAGATAGATAACATATATAAACTATGGTGAGTCTCTAGAGTGTGGTAATGTTACGAGGTTAAAGAATTACAAGTATAATTTCAAAATATACCAAAGGTGTAGTGTCATCTAATCAACATCCCTGTAACCCCATAGATCAAGGCACGACTAACATGAAGCCGCCAGAAAATAACATATGCAAGAAAGTGTCATCATCGTCGCAGAGGTCTGGCTCCGCCCCACAAGCATCGCCAACACCTGCAGCTACAACAGGGTCTGGTTGGTGTTTAAAAACACTGTCCCGTAACGTGGGAGTGAGTGATCAACTTAGTGGAACAATAAAGCATAGGTTAACAAGTTATCAATTCAGTCAAGCAGTAATGATTAAGCAGTAAAATCAAACACTCCTAACTACTCTTATTTAATGCAAGTATGAAATGACATGATGTATGCCCTTGCCAAACCACCCTCATGCGACACCCTCTTCATTCGCGGCATGCTTTCATCCCTCAGTGCTCCACATCTTCCAGGCACATGCAATGCATGATGAGCATGATTACCGAGTTATTATTAGTCCATTTCAAACAGCAGTATTGGGAAACTAAGGTACCTCCCTTATATCATTCCCAAACATGATCCATTCTAGGGTCGTCAGTCCTAGTTAATCTTAGACGATGGTGTATTTTCTAGGTTACTGCAAGGGCTGCCAGGGCTGTTACACGGAATCGTTACACCACTCCCCCATCACCCTTTTAACGGTTCATCACTATACAGATACAGGCCTAGTTCATACTCTATACACTGCGGCAAAACTCGTCGTCTCACCGCAATTCAGAGTATGCTCGAGGTCACTATAAAGGGCTACCAGGGCTGTTACATGGAATCATTGCACCACTCCCCCATCACCTTATCAATGTAGGCCAACAACACGAATATAGTGTCCCATACCACCATAATCGGCTCACAAGTCTGGTTGCTCACTGGTCACTACGGGGAGGCACGTGGCCCCAGCGTAGGCCGACAGCTCGATCACGGTGTCCCATACCACCATATCCGGCTCATGAGTCTTAGCGGATCGAGGTACCATGGTTAAAAGGGATTTCACCGGTAAGTTTGGTACCCTAAGTTCAAGCAGTGGTGACCAAACATGGTGAACATACATTAGACAGATCCGGTTACTTGACGAGCTCGACTACCTCGAGCGCACAACAAGTTGAACGACATGAAGTGTATAAGCACTTCGCGTGGCCAACCACTATCGCCAACCAAAGTACGACTCGAGTTCGTCAAACACATCTCACGTGGCAAATGAATCACAGCCACGAATTCAAATTTGGTACCGATTATCTAGACTATAATCATAGCCCCAAACACAATCAATTGTAGATAGATAAAGCAGTAGTGGATCAAGATTCAACTCATATAATCAAGGTATGATATTATCCTGTTAAACCCCAGACTCGGTAACCAGACTCACAAGGAACCCGATGGCCAATTCTGGCCGCAACAACCTCTGTAGTACCCCATTCTCGACTCCTGAGGCAGGTTCCGATCTTGGGATCCTACAAGGAGGATTTTCATAACAGTATAATCATTACCAATACGAGCACACCCAAGATCACAGCAAGTACATCTGGAAGTAACAAAGGATACACATCACAAAATCCACTAAGAATTTGAACTTTTACAAGCTTACATCAGGTCCGAAAGGACATACATAAGATAATGGGAAAAGAGAGAAAAGAGTCAGCAACACTGGAGTCCTCAAGCTCAACTCTACTCCACGCTCTGCTGCTACGATGCTTGCCTAGGATCTCCTGCACGCATCAATCGTGCATAAGCTTATAGAAAGCTTAGAGGGTGGTGAAAGTGTGTGACAATGGTGCTCAGAAGAAGATAGAGAATGCAGAAGGGAGTCATGATCAATACCAATACCACTAGCCTTACCAAAGCTATCATGAATGCAAGAAACTATACCAAGGCAGTACGATAATGCAGGATGCCATACCAAGGCTATATAATGCAATGAGTACTGTAATGGGATGAGTATTGTAATGCAATGAGTACTATAATGCAATATGAGTACTGTAATGTGATGAGTGCTATAATGCAATGAGTACTGGGCACCATGCCAAGGTGATGCAATATGAGGCTTACACAGCCGATGCAAATGCAATGCGAAGTAATGTTAGTGCTCATATCCAATCCACATATCAAGTACATTTCCATCATAAGGAAATCACCGGGGTCCATTATACTACTGGATGACTGCCGCTCTACAGACCCCGCACAGTCAAACGAGCGTAAGAGACCTCACTACCCGCCTGTGGACAACCAATCACCAGCAAGGCTTGACGGTAGCGGACCCATTCACGAGCTGGTCAGACTCAGCCTAGCAATGCCCCCTTACATCAGGCGAGTAAGGTCACACCCCTATCCAACCGACTACACGACAGTGGGAGTCACGGCCTAACGGTATAAGGCCCTCGTGCGCTCATATATTCCACCCGGTCACGGCGCTGGAGCAGATCCTTGGTACCATGGAAGTTTTAGAAATTTCACCCATGGGCATCCTATGCACCCGGTATGCTCAAGTAACATTTCCGGTGTCTAAACATGGTCATCCACGATATATCTGTGGAGGCTACAACCCTGATGAAGCAAGGGCAAAAATGCTCATATATTATGCAATGCCAGATGCATGAATCACACAATCAACCATGCATCAATTTCAAGCATCCAACGTGCTCAAGAGGGAATACTATGTCCCTCGAAGAAGGTAACATGCAATGCCCAATGACACAATATGACCATACACGCACAGTGGTTCAGTGTCAACCAAGCATACAATAATGTACATGGGTCATGAAGATGAATTTAATCACACTATATGGCAATATACAATGTAATACACTCCTCCTATCTAAGAAGGGACCAAGACTAGGTATTTAGACAATATCCACAAGGAATCCTACCTCTAGTGGGGGCCCGTTTACCTGGGGTAGCCCACAAGACTAAGCATACAAGTACGTGTCTAAGTAACACAGAAGTGAGTCTAGCAAGAGTTTAAGATGAGTATCTAATGACATTTAGATACAAACGAGCCTATAGGGGTCCATAATGGGGACATTTAACCACCATTCCCAAAGAGGCATCTCAACCACGAACTATATGGATACAAGGCCCAAGGCCCTACATTCAAGATAAGAACACAGGTAACCACATACATATATCCCTCATAATAGGCCATAAAAAGATATAACACCACTTTTAACAACATGGGCCCCAAGAGAGAAATTAAGGTCCAAGGCTCAATTCCCAATGGCCATAGAATCCATGCATTAAGTTGGACTTGGTGGGCAGCCCGCATACACAATATACGGCCCAAAATAAGTTTAAGTTTTGATGATGAAATGTGTCCAACTACATTAGCCCAAGAACTAGCAATTTAGGTGGGCAACCAAGAGCCCAATACTATCCTTATCTTAGCCCACAAGTCCATCAAAATGGTGGAAGCTGGCCCAATATATGGTTGGGCCAAGCTGGGACGTCCCAACCCACTCTAGGCCCATGGGATGTCCCAAAAAATCTGATCTAAGATGGGGTCCTCGTGTGATCACTAAAGGTGACCTAAAAGAATGCACTGATTAAGCCCAAAGATTATAAGAAAACCCAAGCATGCAACACATACACAAGTTCTCAATATGGTGGGTCCCATGTCAAATAAAGTTTCAACCATAACAATGTACATTTGAGTCCCCTTGATAAACGTTCTACCCACTCAGCTTCTTGGGCCTGCTAAAGCCCAGAAATTAGTCAAATAAGTGGGAATGATCTCATGAAGGCCAACAAAATTCACAGGGGGCCCCACCAGATGGAGGGTGTGTATACATCAAGAAAAGATCAAGTGGGCCTGCTACTGGATTGTGAATCCAGCAGCAACCCAAGACAAAGAGTGCTTCCATAATCGGGCGATCTAAGGCTTGAACGGCCTGGACCAATAATGCGTTAAGGTAGGGTCCACATACATACACATTGAGCCTTAAACAAATGGCCTAGGGTCTATGGTGGGCCTTTAACCATCCATAGAGAAACCTATGGGTCTACCTTAGGATCACCCAGGAGGACATCCAACCTCAACTGGTTTCCAAAAGGTATCTCGCCATTACTCATATAATGTAAGGTCTAAAGCCCAAGCAATGCATGGCCTAATGGGCCATACACCAAGCCCAACTCATAGGCCATATAGTGGGCCCTCAAGTAAGATTTGGGCCCAACCACAAAGGTCATAATTCCACATGTTGTGGTGAGCTTCATAGGCAGCCCAGTAATTCATTTACATGGGCAAGTTTCATATTTAACACAAGTGAGTTGGGCCTCACTTTTGGCCCAAGTACAGGGTCAGTTTAGTGGGCAGCCAAGGGCCCAACTTCTTGTGTATTATTGCCCCTAAGCCCATCACAATAGATAGGAGACTATAGGTCTGAGATCAATGGGCCTATCCAAAAGAACTGAGTCCACAAGGCCTACTTGCTAACATAAACATGCATATACTATATCATATAATGGGCCCTAAAGAAATGGCCCAAAATAAAAGTCATCCAATTCATACATTATGGTGGACTTGAGGGCAGCCCATAAGTCCAAGAATACACATGGGCAAGGCCTATACTGATCACAGTGTGGGCCTTACACACCAGCCCAAAGACTTAGCAAGGCCCTCCACAATATACATTTACGTGGGTCTTGCAAGTCAGCCCACAATTAAGCATTTTATGAGGGCATCAAGGCTAATAAATACACATGATCAGCTTGTAGACGGTCCATTAGGCCCATGAATCAATAAGGTCAGCCCTTGCACAATCTTGGGCTCAAGGGATAAGTTTCAAGCCCATTGGGCCTATAAAACTATCAAAAATTCTGGTTAAGGCTAGCCCACAAACCACCACAAAGGTGGGCCTCAAGGGGAACTAATTAAGCCCAAAATGTCTAATAATTAAGCCCAAAATGTCTAAGGAAGGAGGGCAAAGGGTGTGTACAACACTCTCTTAAATCTGATGGGCCGCCACGGCTCTAAAAGATCAACTATGCACAAATTTGGGCCCCTTGTTGGAATTTCAGCCCACCCACTTCCTGGGCCTGCTGGAGTCTAGATATTTATTTAATTTAAATGGGTTACTGACCCATGGTGACCCACACATATCACAGTGGATCCCACTAGATAAGAAGGGTGATATACAACACTTACTTCAAGTGGGCCATGCCGTTATAATGCAGGCCCAGCAGCCCAAGGTAGAGGCATCCCATGGTGGTTAGTCATATGGGCTTGGGTATTTGGCCCAAAACTGACCCAATTTACAGGTCATACCACGGTCAGTCCAGGGGCCTGATGACTTTAAAAATTTGCAGGATGGTCCATCCATAGGTGGACCACAACTCCACAAAATTTTAGAATTTTTGGACATTTAGAAATAATTTAATTAATTTGAATGAAACAAGCTGTCCAGAAAATCGGACTGGCCTGGACGTCCCAACATGGTGGGCCAGTACGGGCCTTGTCACGATGTGCACAAGACTCCATTGGCCCTGAAATTTTGTAGGTAGGTCCCAACATAAGTGGACCACCTCCCTGTAAATTTTCATAATTTTTGGATACTCATAAGTATTTTAATAAATTCAGGAGTTATAATATATCCAGGGTGAAATGTTGCTGGAAATAACCGTACAGAATTTGGACCATCCAAATGGGTGGGTTTTGGGCCTCCAAAATTCCTAAAATTTGGACCCAAGGTCTCTCATCAAGCCTACAACAAGGTGGGACCCAGAAATATGGCCCACCTTCTAAGAAAATATTTTTAAAAAATTTATTTTTATGTAACTATACTGCTGGACTGCATAGCAGAAATTTCTGACAGCCCACTATATTGGCCCACCCTTTTGGATGCTCAAATGGGGCCCATTGGCCTTAAACTTTTGCAGGTAAGTCCTACCATGGGTGGGACACCTCTCTGCAAAATTTTAGAACTTTTGGGATAGTAAAAGTATTTTATTTAACTCCTACAATTTATGGACAGCAAGGTATTTCTGAAACAATGCTACTGCTAAAACAATGCTGCTGCCCCTGATTTGTGCACCCCATTAAAGCGGGCCCAAGTCTGCCAAATTTTAAGAAAATGTAAGACCAACATCCCTACACAAGTATACAATAAGGTGGGGTCCACAAAGGTGGATCACCATTTTAGAAACAAACTGATAATTATGTTTGTACAGCAAGCAGGGTTTCTAGACAGTCCAGAAAATCTGGACTATCCACCCTCCTTGGCCCACTCTTTTGGGTGATCAAACAGGGACGGATGAAGGTGAAATTCAACATACTTCTAGGTGGGGTCCACACCTCCAGAAATAATCAAATATTGGAGGTAAAAGATCCTCTAAATCAGTCCATAATCTGTGCCAAAAATAACCCAAAAACAGTCCAGAATTTTTCTGGACAGCAAGGTATGTCTGAAAATAACTGAACATAACCACTGATTAAATGGGAAAATACCCCACAAAATTTGTGTTAAGATCCACCTTAGTGGGCCCCACAAACATCCAGGCCATACCCCCTTCATGAAACCCATTGCATGTGCCCAAAATGGAACAAATAGAGTGTCAACGTCCAAGGAATGGACAACCATAGACGTCCACTTTGCTTGGACGGTCTGGATATTCTGGGACCACTAAGTGGGCCACACACATCAGGAAATCAAGAATAGAATAATGAAAAATAAAAATAATCCAGCCACAAGAGAGGAAAATGACATGCATCAAAGGAAAATGCCATGATGGGGTCCATGGAGAATGGCCCCATCCATGGATCATGCATGCAAGGAAAAAGGGCCATTGGCCTCAACCATGGAGACATGAGGGACCTCCATCACCACTTGATGGGTCTCACAAGCTCCTAAGAAAGAAATGAAGAAGGATCTAAGAGCACCCACCTAGATCAACCTTGAAACTTACATCACCATCATCTAGAGGCTCCAAGCAACATGGATCAATGGATAAGATCAAGTGAGAAGGGGTAGATGAGGAGGTATTTTAGGGAAAAGGGGCTGGAATGGAGGGAAGATGGGCTGGAGAAATGGAGGAAAATTGATATGGAAGAAGAGAGAGAGAGAAAAATGAGAGGAAGAGAGAGAGAGAGAGAGAGGAGAGAGAGAGAGAGAGACTTTTAAGACTTGTAATGATGACTCTCTCTCCTAGGCAATGAGGTGGAGAGGATTTAAGAAGCTATAGATGATGTATGGTGACTCATCTCTATCCTAGATGCATGGTGAAAGCCTATGGTGATATTAACAAGGCTTAGGGTAATAGCCTTTCTAGAAACTCAGCCTAGGGTGAAATGATGGCATGGAAAACGTGCAACCCATGGTGGGGTCCACCAATCATGCAATCAATGGCCCATATCGATCAATGCTCATAACTTGAGATGTACATATCAGATTAACGCACGGGACGCGGCGACGGAATCGCAGCGATGAGGCGGACACAATGGCATAGGTCTTGGGTCAATCTGAGTCGGGTCTACATGACCGAACTCAAGGATGACGCAAACACTACCCGATAGTCGCGGGTCACCGAAATTTGACTAGTAGAACCGCGAGACCAAAATGAATGAGATGCATACTCACACACGCACATGCACACATGCGAACTCAGGTCGGGTCTCACATATCCATTTAGGGCTACCCGGGCTGTTGCACGGAATCGTTGCTCCACTCCCCCATCACCCATGACGGATCATACAACGTAAACATGAATTTAAACATATGCATTACATAGATAAATTCATAAAAGCAGTTGAGCATGTTATGAAGCACAACACAAGCATGAGTTTGTACATATTCAATTCCTAATCATACAACTATCCAAGGAAAACATACACATAGTTAAAAGAAGTTGAGAATCATATCTCAACTCCCATATACATTACAATTTGATAACTACTACTCATTCAGACATTTCAACAAACACTTTAAAAGACATACATCAACATACACGACATATGTTGATCACACATAGGCATTTGGCCAAATCCTTTCACTAGGGAGTTGCCCCAATTGTAACACGCATACACCCACGACGGATAGTCATGGAAAGTAGGAATGTAAGTTCCATATTCATTTGAACATTTTCACAAACACTTGGGCTACACATTTCAACATACATAGCGTATTTTGGCCGTGGCGTGATTTAGGGCAAATCCTTTCGTCAAAGGGGTATCGCCAATACAACAATCATAAATCCATGACAATTAGTCATGGCGAGCACGAATGAGAATTCTATACTCATTCGGTCATTTTCACAAACACTTAGAATACACTATTTTAACATACATAGTGTATGTTAGCAAATCATGTATTAAGGCGAATCCTTTCGCCAAACAAGTATTTTATCCATATATAATATATTCATACAGCAAATAATCATGGCAAACACATCTCCAAAATGTATACGTATACGGTATTTTCTAGAATACATTATTTCTACATGCATAGTGTATATTAGCAAAACATGTATTAGGGCGAGTCCTTCCGCCAAACAAGTATTTTATCCATGTATAATATATTCATACAACAAATAATCATGTCAAACATATTTCCAAAATTTATACGTATACGGTACTTTCTACAAATACCTAGAGTATGTAGAATTCCATATTTTTCATCTTTAATCGAAACGGAAAACAGACGGCACTTTGTACATATACAATTGCATGCAGATCATGAATCTATCATTATCTGACATTGAAAGCGTTGAAAACCATAACCTATACACCTAAAGTCTGCACCTTTTGTCATAGAATTGTAACGAAGTCGATAAGTTTGCTAAGCTTTCATCTACGGTAGTTTGGCAACCTATAGAACAAAATAGGTTAGCAATTTCATAACCTACAACCATCAACACTCCAAATCAGATTAGGATTAGGGTTTCTTACCTGAAAACGGAGCTGGAATCGTCGGGAAAGCGATTAGAACGGAGTGGTTGTGCTTGCATAACGGCAAGGAAGCATGACAGGGAGATCCTCCCACAACTCCCACACTTTCTCTCTCTTTTCTCTCTCTCAAATCTCAAATTCGTATGGCTGTGAGAGAGAGGGTTCAAAGGTCCTTATATAGCCTAAAAAGTCTCCAAATTAGACTTCAAGTCAAGGTATACTTAGGTTATAACCAAAGCGGTCCCGTTTCAGCTGAACGGAGGACTTC
The DNA here is from genome assembly GCA_021015155.1 of Magnolia officinalis. Classification (NCBI taxonomy): domain Eukaryota; kingdom Viridiplantae; phylum Streptophyta; class Magnoliopsida; order Magnoliales; family Magnoliaceae; genus Magnolia; species Magnolia officinalis. The sequence continues at coordinate 23,347,709 of JAJHSJ010000013.1, read as the reverse complement.
TGGCGGGCCTCCTTGAGCCAAAGGTCAGACTTAAGCTCACCGACACTGGATCTACGTTTATTTAAGTTTTCGTTTCGGTCAGGATTTCAGATCACGCGTGGCGGACTAGTTTCAGTTCAACGGTCAGCGGATCTCGATCGGAGATTCCGAGTACATGTAAATGTGTATGAAATTTCTTCTGATCCGAGGGTGTAATTTGGTCTAATTCTGACGGTCTGGTTGCTTAATATTGATCCGCAAGCGAGTGGTGCCAGATTACTATTTGAGATATTTTATTTTGAATTAATTTCACATTTCTCACACTCTTCACTTCGAGTTCAAGCGAATAGCGCTAGGACACTGGCTGGATTTGATTTCCGAGATGGTTGTCAAGCCCAGCGAGGCGGTCTTAAGTCCTTAACCTCGTATTATTCGGACTCCCGATGTGCGGTCCAGATCTGATACAAAGTTTCAACGTGCTCCCGAGAGCAGTCGGGTAATGAGTTTGATCCGAGATTTTAAGATAACCTAGCGTCAATGATTCTACAAGTTTTGGATCTTGCAGATCGTATTTAAAGTGATTGGTGCTAATTTCACAGGTACTCAAGTTTAACACTGGCTAATTCTCACCTAATTTCTAAAGGATTTAGTCCTGGGTGATTTCGGTCTAAGGTAGTACTTAATCCTGTGTAGCAATGTTTAGTTTAAGTATTGTTCTTCATTACTTAAACTTTAAGATAGCGTCAAATGTGAAAGTACTTAGAAAATTTAAAGAACAAGGTGGTGAAAGGTGGGATTTGTGAAGGAAATGGGTTAAGAAGCGATTTTAGACTGTGGGATTCAGTTCTGACAAGTTAATAAGGTTTCCTCCAATCCAAGTTATGATGAAGAAAATCTTTCTCATTTACTAAAATTGTGCATTATCAAGCCCCAAAAATCATGATAACTCAAGCCACATTTTTTACAAGTTAAATGGGGCCCGGTTAAAGGAATTTCAGGCCTATTTAAAAGTTTAACAGATAAGCTTACTAATAAGCTTAAGATCACCAAAACTAGAATTATAGCGATGAAGATGTGAGTACTTGGTCAAATTGCAAGTGGACGGTTTCGTATACCAAATGACTATACTTTCAATAAGTCAAACGGAGTCCGATCAAAGTGATTTCAATCTCGTTAGAAAGCTTATCTAATTATCTTTCTAATGAATTGAAAATCACTAAAAACAAACAAAAAAATAAAGAAAAAATAGACATTTGTATAATAGTAAAAAAAAAAAAAAAAAATTTTAAAAAAGACAAACTAAAATCTTAATATTTAAGAAAGATAATCATTATACACACACACACACACACATACACACATTCCAATGCTCAGCTGCGCACCAGAGTTCTCGTGAGAACTTTTGAGAACCCATCACACATGATATGAGCCCAAAGTATGAATGGTCCAAGTGATGCAACAACCCATAAAACTCCCCATAGCCCAACTTTTACCATGATCCAAAACTTTAGTGGGTCATGGCAAAAGAAAATAGTTTCCTCTCTTAATTTGCATTTCTCATTGTTATGACTCACCGTAGTTTCGGATCGAGCTAAAATTTTATCCCAGGGGTTTCATGGGGTGCCGCATCACATGGACCGCTTGAATTTTGGGCCCATGACACATGTACAAAGGTGCGCACTTCATTAATGACTTCCAAATATCAAATTCTTTATTATCTTCTTTTGAGCTCTAAATTCATCCTTTTAAGCACATATTCATCTTTAAGTCTAAAACCACCTCGCGTGACAAAAACATATATAATTAAATCAAATTAACACTAAAATGCCAGGAAAACTAATGTGATTGAAGGGTTAAATATGCAATATTTGAGTCTCAACATACACCAACCACAGGAATCACTTGGGTTAGGGAATCGTGAGATTTTCCGACCCTTAAGCGATTCTAAAGTTTCTAATCAGCTGTAAATTTTAAGTTTTATTTTACTAGTGGCAACTCCAAACCAAATGTATATTTACACCTAAGTCAATACCATACCCCAGATACACCAATAAATCAATATCAAAGCCAAAGAAGTGATGGCACCACTACACTCGTGTAGGGGAGCGTTCACAAAGCTATGTGTATTTCTTTCTCTAGTTTACCATTTAGAAAGATAGTTTTAACATCCATTTGATGAATTAAAATGTTATATGTGAAAGAAATGGCAATTAAGATGTGAATAGATATCATTTTTTACACAGAGAATAAATATGAAAGTAATTATTTCTTCTTTTTACTTGAACATTTTGGCTACTAACCTAGCTTTTCATTTTTCAATTTAATCACCAGTCCAACGTTTCTTCTTGAATATTCATTTACAAGCTTAAGGTTTTGTCACATGAGGTAAGTCAATTAATTTTCACGTGTTATTATATTTGATGGACTCTATTTCATTATTAATGTCTCTTTCCAAAAGCTAACATCATGACATAGTCTCCTTAAATGTCATAAGGTCACCATTTAGTTGATATTGTAACATGTGGAAATTAAGGCTATAGTCATTGGCAATCGTAGGTCGTTTACTTCTCCTACGTTCATGATTAGGCTTAGATTCATATAAATCCAAAGGATTTGAGCTATAATGCTCAAAGAGTTTCATGGAAGACAAATTCTCACTTGACTAAACCCCACTATTCATTTATGTATAAAGAAAGATATCTTCAAAATACTTTACATCTCTAGACTTGGTTATGATATTTTGACGAATGCCTAAGATTCCATGTGCCTTATTAGAGGAACCATAACCTAAAAGCACACATGAGGAAATTATGGCTCCTAATTTAGATCTTTTAGGGTCTGTTAATTAGTTGAACATAAGCAAGACAACTCTACACTCTAAGATAATTAAGGTTTGGTTTTTTGCCTTTCCACAGTTCATAAGAAATTATTTTAAATTTAACATAAGGCACTCTATTAAGAACATAACATGCAAAATAAAGAGTCTCCCCAAAAGCCAAGAGGGAAACCAGAGCTAAGCAGTATAACATTTACTATATTAATTAAAGTTATATTTTTTATTCTACTACCTCATTTTGTTGAGGATTATAGAGGTCAGAACCCTTGTGAATGATCCCGTTAGATTCACAAAAGTCCTTACAAGTGTATTCTCCACATCTGTCACTTCGAAGAGCTTTAATTTTATGTTTCATTGATTTTTAACTTCAATTTTAAAAATTATGAACTCATAAAGTATTTCATCCTTAAATTTCACCAAATAAACATACATGCATTTAAAATAATAATGAATATAAGTAATAAAGTATTTACTACATTTTCGTATAAGGGTTTTAAAAAAAAAAGATTTAAAAATCACATGTTAGAAGTAATAAATACTGCCTTTTTCTCTTGGCTATATACCACTTACAAAGGCAATCTTTTAACTAAAAAAATAATTACTTGAATATATATATATATATATATATATATATATATATATATATTATATATATATATAGAGAGAGAGAGAGAGAGAGAGAGAGACCCGGTGTCCTGGGTCTCCTGTGCACAGTACTGTAAGGAGTTTATATGCGAGCTTTCATGTAAGTTGTAGGATGAGGAGAACGGCTGGGATTCAGCTTCATTAAGAGTGTGTGTGTGTGTGTGTGTGTGTGTGTGTGTGTGTGTGTGTGTGTGGTGAGAGAGAGAGAGAGAGAGAGAGAGTCTTTACAAAAAAAAAAAAAAAGACTCTCCTACACTCACGAAGAGACTCTTCAAATTGCATGCGGATTTCCGCTAAAGCCTTTAACATGAAGATCCTACGCAAGGATTCTGAAGTGGGGCTCACTATGATGTTTGTGATAAATCCAACCCGTCCATCTATTTTTTAAAATCATTTTAGGACATGCAACCAAAAATGAGGAGGATCCAAAACTTAAATGGGTCTCACGAGAGGAAACAGTGGGGGATTTAGTGAACACCGTTGAAACATTCATATGGCTACAAAAGTTTGTATCGGTTTAAGATCCTGGTGTTTTCATTTCATCTCAGTGAAAATGAACTTATAAACGGTTTGGATGGAATATAAACATCAAGGTGGAGCCTATGAAGGTTTCAACGGTAAGCATTCCTTTCTCACTGTTTCATGTCGTATGGCCCACTTGAATTTTGGATCCTCCTCATTTTTGGTATAATGTCTTGAAATGATATCTAAAAATGAATGGACTAGTTGGATTTCACACAAACATCACGATGGGCCCCACACAGAATCCTTGCGCAGGATTTTCATGGGAAAGGCTTTAACAGGAAATGGCATCCCCTAGAATTGGGGAACGGATTGGCTACTCCGCTGCCACCTACCAATGGCGGGTGGTCGGTGCTATGTGGGCCCCACCACGATGTATGTGTTTAATCTATGCTGTCCATCTGTTTTTCTAGATCATTTATGGTATGAGACCAAAAATGGGGTATATCCCAATCTCAAGTGGACCACATTATGGGAAACAGTGTTGAATGGACGTCGACCATGAAAATTTTTTTGGGGGCCATAAAAGTTTTCGATCAAGCTTATCTTTGTTTTTTCCCTTCATATGGGTCTGTATGACCTAATCAACCAATTGGATATCAAATAAACAGTACAATGGGCCTTAGGATGATTTTAATGGTGGATATCCAATCAGTATTTGTTTCCTGTGGTGTGGTCGATCTGATATTTATATTCCTCTCATTTTTTTAGATCAAGCCCTAAAATGATCTTTAAAAATGGATGAAACATATACATCATGGTGGAGCCCACAGAGCACCGACCACTAGCCACGTCAATCTGTGCCGGGAAATCAGATTATGTACTGAGTTACTCATTACGTTGGTATCCTACTGAGTAAACAACGTTGGGTCACATTGTATCCTACTGAGTAAACAACGTTGGGTCACATTGAATATATGTAGTCTATCTAGCCCGTCCATCCATTTTTCCATCTAATTTAAGGGGTTGAGCCCAAAATTGATGCATATCCAAAGATCAAGTGAATCATACCACTAGAAACAGTGAGGATAATGATTTCCACCGTTGAAACCTTTCTAGGCCCCACAGTGATGTTTATTTTTCATCCAACCTGTTCATAAGTTCAGAAAGAGATGGATGAAGGGGAAAAACAAATATAAGCTTGATCCAAAACTCTTGTGGTCCTCTAAGTATTTTTCAACGGTAGACATTCAATTCAACTGTTTCTTGTGGTGTGGTTCATTTGAACATTGGATATACCTCATTTTTTAGTTCAAGAACTAAAATTATCTGTTAAAATGTATGGACGGAGTGGATAAAATAAAGAAATCATGGTGGACCTCACAGAGTTTACTCAGTACGCTAAGCGTAGTGAGTTACTCACCACTCACTCTACATAAGTGACGTCACCAAGTTCTACGGACCTGAAAAGGCCAAGCTATATGTCCTAGAGGGGGGGGGGGGGGTTGAATAGGACAGTGCCAAATTAAAATTTAACTGCAGAATTGAAGTACGATAGCCTTATAAGTAGATAAATAAAGAACAGTACTTTAAATAAATCAAAGAACTGAAATGTAAAGCAATCTTAAAAAGAGCATGATACTAACGTTGTTCTAAGGACAACCTTTGCACCATAAAAACTAAGGGTTTATGGCAGGACAACCTTACTAGAACAAATTGAATATCAAAACTCAAACAAAAAGGAAATAAAGGAAATAGCAAAAAATAAATTCTAAATTATTACAACATTCCCCACTTTGCTTGAAATGTAAATATTACAGCATTCACATCCACATATATATTCCACAAATCTGAATGATTAAAGATATAGAAATTAAAAGAACATTCAAATCACAAAACACATCGATATATAGTGGTTCGTCTGTGTGTTCACCAACTGTTAAACAATAGCCACACAGCTTGCTACTCCACTCCTAATATCCTCACACAGGGGATATCAGCATTCACTATCAAAATAGGTTTCACAGGTTCACCTAAAACCTTCACAATTATGTCTTTTTAACTTGGGCTTACACAATCCAAAAACCCACACTTTCTGAGTTTTCTGTCTCTCCTCAGATAACCAACACAATGAGATTTTTCTGGCAAATCTCAAACAAAACCAAAATAAAAGAATTTACAATAAATGTAAAATACCTGGATTTCTCCTTTTGTAGCAGCCCGGTAGAACCAATTAGAGTAGAAGTTCAAATCAACGTTCAATGTCCAATACTCACTTAAAAAATGGTTCTAGGTTCTAATTGATTTTAAATTAAACCAAATTGGGCGTAGCTCTATTTGATTTTGATTCCAAGAAGAATGAATACAACAATTCTTCTTTTCAAATAAGATTGGAATATAGGAATAAAATCAAATAAGAAAAGCTAACAAAAAGAATATTAAATATGCACAACGTAGCTTAAAAATGAACACAATTATCTCAGAGTGGAGGCTTGAATTTTCTCAAATTAAATCGATGAAAAACTCTAAAATTCGTGTTCAATTTATAGATGCAAAGATCGCGTCTACGACTGGTCTTAGGAACCCTTCGATTGGTTGTAGCATCAACGACATTTTGAAATTTTAAGCGCGATCTGAAAAATTCGTTCTATGACTAATCTTAGGATTCTACGACTGGTGTTAGACCACCTACGACTGGTCGTAGCTGACTCAGGACTGGTCGTAGGCAACCAAATTTGGTTGGTGGAGTTTGAGTCGTAGTTCTAGGACTTGTCGAAGGACGAGTCGTAACACCCCTACGACCAGTCGAACAGTTTCCAGGACTGGTCGTAGGATAACCAAAAAATTTCAAAAATCTTCAACAACTTAGGACTGGTCGAGGAATTTCTTGGACTGGTCGAACCAGGTCCAGGACTAGTCGAACAAGGTCCACGACTAGTCTTAGAACAGACCAAATTCATGTAAGAAGACTCATCTTGAATTATGTATACAAAATGACCTACCCTAAGGTCAAACTAAGATCTATCATACCTGGGACATGAAGTATGAACATTGAACTCCATTCTTTCAGATGATGGTTAACCTTTGAAGCTTGAGATCTCTAATTGATGTAGCTTGATCTTGAGATCTTCTACAACTTGAATTTAAACTTCAACTTGAATTATACTTGAGTCTTGAAATGCACTCGAGTCTTAAACAAACACTCTTCTTATCGATGCAGCTCTGAACATTGATACATACGAAAGAGGACAAGATACATAACCTTGCATTCCTTGAAGCAGAGCACCGTACATGTCTTGAACCCTTGTGATGTCATCTTGAATCATATATATATATATATATATATATATATATATATATATATATATATATATATATCTATATATATATATATCAACATACAAGCACAAGACACACAGATAAAGGTTTTGACACCACAAGAGGTTTTGGCACCATAAAATTTGACAATCAAAGGAGCATGAGACCATAGCACTTACAATCTCCCCCTTTGTCAAATTTGTGACAAAACATACTTTAATAAGAAAAGCACAACTTTCATATTAACGAATCATGCACCAGTTGTCATTAAGTAGCACAAACTCATTATTTATATACTCCCCCTGAGTAGTAGCACACAAAATATAACCAAAATATAACTACTCATATCCATAAGCAATCAAACCTTCTCCCCCCTTTTTGTCACAATATGACAAAGGAAGCAACAAAGTAAATGATAAATATTGGAGGAATAGATGAAGTAACTTGACAATATATAAGTAAGTAAACATTCACGATCTAATTACTTGTATAACTAAAAAGTCAGCAAACCAAATAGAGTGCACAATCCAACATAAGTATGAAAGTTATTACATACCAAGAATGAAAACACTCAATCGGATCCTGAAGAAGGAGCAGGAATGGTAGGATCAAGATTATGCATTCCCTTGTTCAAGCGCCTAAGATACTTGCGCAAATATTTAAACTGAAGATCATGAGCAATATTCATATTCCCTACCTTCTCTTCTAAAGCACGAAGACGAGCATCAAAATTAGAAGGCTCAAAATCAGGATCATTTTCAGAATCAGATTCAAGTTCATCAAAAATATCATCCATATTGATATGTGGGCAATGTGTATTCTAATTATAAATAAATAAATAAATGAAGACAAATATCCATATGTGCTTAAGGAAAGGACATGAAGAAGAGAACGAAATCCAAAGAGAGATATACAGTTATTATAGACCCAAAAGAGATGAAATATCTAAGCAATATCAAGTAAACATGCTAAAATACAAATTATTACAATTTATACAGATAAAGCATGCATCACAAGATCAATGGATTTTAGGCTCTTGCTTAGTCAAAGTCCAACTTTCATAAGCTAGTGCATCAATTACGTTGACTGGCTCAATTTGGGAATTGAAGCAAAAGTAATTGCAGACATTTTCCAATTATTTTCTGGTTTGAACACCAGAAAGAGGGTTACCAAGTATTTAATTAGAAGGATGGCCTTTTACTAACCTTAAATCAGTAGAATATGATGTAGATGATGGTTTACTTTGAAGTTCAGTGTCAATTTGACTTGATGAAGAGTTTGGTTTATCAAATATAAAGACTTCATCATTTACTGAACTAGAGATAGGTGTATTCAAGTGATCATCTATAACCACATTAATTGATTCTTAAATCACACCAGTCCTCTTATTAAGAACTCGATATGCTCAATTGTTCAAAGCATATCCTAAAAATATTTCTTCGTCACTTTTGTGTCAAACTTTCCCAGATTTTCACGGTCACGCAAAATATAGCACTTGCTACCAAAAACTCGAAAGTATTTGACAGTATGCTTTTTATCGAACCACATTTCATAAGCAGTTTTATTATTAGATTTACATATATAAACCCGATTAATAACATAGCAGGCAATATTTACTGCTTCAGCCCAAAGATTTTTAGGGAGCTTCGTACTATTCAACATTACAGTTCCCATTTATTGAAGCACTCAATTTTTCTTTTCCACAATTCCATTCTGTTGAGGAGTTTTGGGTGCAGAGAATTCATGCGATATTCCCTGATCATTATAGAATTTCTCAAAACTACTATTCTCGAACTCAGATCCATGATCGCTACAGATCTTACAAACTTGAGAACCTTTTTCAATTTGGATCCGTTTGAGAATCCTTTTAACTTCATCAAGGGTTTATGATTTATCCCTTAAAAAGGATACCCAAGTGAATCTAGAAAAATCATCCACGATTACCAAGATGTATTTTTTACCACCTTGACTCTCCGTCCTGGTAGGTCCTATAAGATCCATATGGAGAAGCTCGAGTGGTCTTGATGTGGCATTGGAGTTTACCTTTTTGTGAGAGCTCCTTATTTGTTTGTCATACTGGCATTCACCATATATCTTATCTACATTTTGTAATTTAGGTACACCTCTTATTAGTTCTCCCTTGCTCAATCTGTATAAATTACGGTAGTGTACATGTCCAAGGTGTTTATGCCATAATTTTGTTTCATTGGTATGGACAATGTAGCACGATTGATTAGATGAGCTACCATCGCTTACAATATAGGAATTTTCAGAAGTCCTGCGACCAGTTAATATTACAGAACCCTTTTTGTTCAAGATTTCACAACCTTTATTAGAAAATTTCACGCTATGATTATTATTACATATTTGAGATATACTTAACAGGTTGTGTTTTAGCCCCTCAACATATAAAACATTCTTAAATAAAGGGAGGTTATAGAGTTGAACCATACCTTGGGCAATAATCTTGCAATTGTTACCATCACCAAATGTGACTGACCCATCAGTCATATCTTTAAGATCGGTGAATAAAGCCTTGTCGCCTGTCATATGCCTTGAGCATCCACTGTCTAAGTACCACTTCGAATGACTTGTAGCTTTGAAAGCAGTGTGGGCAACCAAAGAAGTAACTTTAGGAACCCATTTCATTATTGTTTTGAGTTTAGGAGTATAGTTGGTCTTCTTGTATTTGTAATTTTTGTACGAGTGACCCACTGAGTTAGATTTTAAGAGCTCCTTAAGCAAATCAACTATTTTTTCAGCTAAAAGGTTTTGGTTTTGATTTTTGTAATTGATATGGTTACCTCTAGTTTTGAAAGATTTAAAAGTTTTAACATTTTTAGAAAACTTTTGACTTGAACTTTTCTCTTTTGAGTTAGAGGATTCTCCTTTTACAAACTTAGGAGGAGTATTCTTCTGTTTAGGAGGAATATTTTTGTCGTAGCCCAAACCAGATCGGTCGCCACATTTTCTAGATCCGGATAAAAGTTTCTCAAACTTCGGATCTCCTTAGGCATACCTCCATGTATCCTTTGAACTCAAAAGTGAAGAGTTTTCAAACTTAAGTTTGTCATTTTCAGATTTAAGATTTTCAATCAGGAAGGTTTTGAATTCTAAATCACATTTAGTCTTTTCAAAACAATCTGAAATATGGGATTTTTCTAAAACAAGTGACTCAAAATTTTCTTTAAGTTTTAAAAACTTTTCTTTTTGAAGTTTTAGTTTTACGGCAATTTTACAACTTTCCTTGCATAGGGCATTGTAAGCATCTTGAAGATCTTCTTCATCATCATGATCACTATTCAGATTTTCTTCACTAGTAGAATCATCATGATCTGAAAAAGTGAACTTGGCTAGAGTCATAAGAGCCTTAACTTCATTGCCCGACTCGTTTTCAGAATCTTCTGATTCAGAAGAGGCTTCAGTGCCAGAAGATTCATCCCAAGTAGCCAACATTCCTTTCTTTTTAGATTTGTCTTTTTTAGGACACTTGTTTGCTTGATGCCCATATTCTTGGTAGTTGTAACATTGACTATCTTTCAAAGATTTCCAAGATTTAGATTTTGGTTTGGAACGTTTCTTATCATTTGATTTTTGAAAATCAACCCTCTTTTTACTTTTGAAAATCATGTAAAGCTTTTTATTAAGAAGGGCCATATCATCTTCAGAATTTTCTAAATCAGAATCTTGATAAATACATTTTGAAGATTTAAGTGCAATAGATTTACCTTTAGGAGCTTTAAAATTTAATTCATAGGTTTGTAAAGAACTAACTAGTTCTTCTACCCTCATATTGTCTGTATCACGAAGCTCCTGGATCGCGATTACCTTAGAATTGAACCGTTCAGGTAGTGAGCGTATTATCTTTGCACACGCTTTACTTTCTGGGATTTTATCGCCAAGACCCCACGTAGAGTTTACAATGTCATTTAATCTAGTGTAGAAGTCTAGAAACATTTCATTTTCCTCCATATGAATTTCTTCAAATTTGGTTGTGACGAGTTGGACTTTAGATTTTTTGACAATTAAAGTACCCTCGTGTGTCATTTCTAATATATCCCAAGCTTGCTTTGCAATATCACAGGATTAATTCTTTTGAACTCATCCGGTGATATTCTGTGAAGTCATGTATAGTGCACAAGTGATCGCATTTAGTGCATTGTTGCAGCACACTACTCTCACTTTTCTGAAGTGTGGTCCAAGAAGTATAAGGTGTTACTCTCATTGATTTTGATCCATTGATATCAGTTACTTCAATGGTAGAATAGATCCATTCATTCACTGTGGCAAGCCACACGTTCTCATCCATTGATTTGAGAAAAATCCTCATCCTAGCTTTCCAATAGGCATAGTTGGAGCCATCAAAGGGTGGAGGCCTAGTAACTGAAAGGCTATCAAAATTTGACATCTTATATATAGCTTAGATCGTTAGCTCAGGAAATGAATCCAAGAATAAAGAATTAAAAAACGAGCTATTAGGCTCTGATACCACTTGAAAAGGCCAAGCTATATGTCCTAGAGGGAGGGTGAATAGGACAGTGCCAAATTAAAATTTAACTGCGGAATTGAAGTACGATAGTGTAAGTGCTATGATTTGATTCCTCTTTGGTTGTCAAATTTTGTGCGTCAAAACTTATGTATGTGTCTTGTGTTTATATCTTGATAAATTTGTTCGAGACACCATGTCAAGAAGATGAATTCCTAAAGCTAGTTCAAGGTACAATATAAAAGATATTAAAGAAGAGTTCAAGCTCAAGACTCAAGCTCAAGTTCACGTGTAAGAACTTAAGCTCAAGTTCGCGTGTATTCAAGGTCAAGACTCAAGCATAGTTTGGGACTCAAGTGCAACTCAAAATGACATTGAATTCAAAGATTGTGAAGTAGTCAAGCTGCATCAAGAAGAACTCAAGCTTCATAATGTTCAAAGTCTAAGCAAATGAAGTTTTCAATGTCCATACTTCATGTCCCAGGTATGATAAACCTTAGATTGACCTTAGGGTAGGTCACTTTGGCTACATAATTCATTTTAATATTAATACATGAATTTTATCTATTCTAAGACTAGTCCTAGACCTTGTTCGACCAGTCCTAGCACTGGTTCCACCAGTCTAAGAAGTTCCAGGACCAGTCCTAGAATTGTTGCAATTTATCGAATTTTTTGGTTCGGCTACGACCAGTCCTGGAGTCTGCTCGACTGGTCGTGGGATGGTCTCGACTCGACCTTCGACCAGTCGTAAAGATACGACTCAAACTCCAGCGACTAAATTAAGTGTCGCACGACCAGTCGTAGAGGGGTCTCGACCAGTCGTGGACTGCTAACAACCGGTCGTACAACGATTTGATCCAATCGCACTAAAAAATTCAAAAATTTGTTTCTCCTTGGACCAGTCGTGGTGACCAGTCGAAGACGAATTTCTTCAGCTATAAATAGCACATGAATTTCTAAGTTTTTCATTGAAAATTAAGTGAATTCAAGGCTCCACTCTGAGATAAGTCTGTGTTTGTTTTTAAGTTATATTATGCATAATTCTATTTCCTTTTGTTAGCTTATTGTTATTTGATTTTGATTTGCATTCCAATCTGATTAGAAAAAGGGAAAAATCTTAATTCCTTCTTCACGGAATCAAAATCAAATACAGCTAGAGTAACGCCCTGAAAATTGGGGGTCGAGCATAAACTCAACTCTCGAGCTTCAACGCATCACTTATGCAACATAATGAATGATGATTGAATGTTGTCCGTATTAGTGCATTGAACATGAGTGAGATTAAGCCAAAACAGCATATTATACTCCAGAGACAAGTGAGATAGCAAGCAGAAGACTGTGATAGATATATAAACTATATAAACTGTGGTGAGTCTCCAGAGTGTGATAATGTTACCAGGTTAATTAATTACAAGTACAATTCCAAAATATACCAAATTGTGTAAGGTCATCTAGTCGACATCCTTGTAACCCCGTCGATCAAGACACGGCTCACAAGAAGCCGTCAGAATACAGCATATACAAGCAAGCATCATTGTCATCGCAAAGGTCCGCCTCTGCCTCATAAGCATCGCCGCCACCTGAAACTCAAACAGAGTCTGGTTGGTGTGTACAACACCGTCTCGTAACGTGGGAGTGAGTGATCAACTCAGTGGAACAATAAAGCATAGGTTAACATGTTATCAATTCAGTCAAGCAGTAATGATAAAGCAGTACAATCAAACATTCCTAAATAATCTTGTTAATGCAAGTATGTAATGCAGTCATGATGCATGCCCTCGCCAACATACTCCCTCGTGCTACACCATCTTACGTCCACGGCATGCTTTCATCCCTCAGTGCTCCACATCTTCCAGGCACATGCAGTGCGATATGAACATGATTACTGAGTTGTTATTAGTTCTTTTCATACAGCAGGATTTGGGAAACTAAGGTATCTCCCTTATATCATTCTCAAACAAGGATCCTGTCTAGGGTCGTCACTCCTAAATAATCTCATCCGATGATACGGTTCTAGGTCGCTGTAAAGAGCTGCCAGGGCTATTACACGGACTCGTTGCATCGTTCCCCCATCACCTTATCAATACAGGCCTAGTTTATACTCTATTTACTATGGGAAGGCCCGTCGCCTCTCCGCAGATTTAGAGTATGCTCGAGGTTACTACACCGGGCACGGTTAGGGCTGTCAGGGCTGTTACATGCACTCGTTACACCACTCCCCCATCACCCATCAAAACAGCGTAGGTCGATACCACCATATTCGGCTCACGAGTCTGAGTTGTTCACTGGTCACTACAGGGAGGCACATCGCCCCAGTGTAGGCTGACAGCTCGACCACGGTGTCCCATACCACCATGTCTGGCTCATGAGTCTTAGCGGATCGAGGTACCAAGGTTAACGGGGTTATACTGGTAAGTTTGGTACCTTAGGTTCAAGCAGTAGCGTCCAAACATGGTGAACATACATTAGACAGATCGGGTTACTTGACGAGTTCGACTAGCACGAGAGCACATCAAGTGGATCGACATGAAGTGCATAAGCACTCCTGTGGCCTAACCACTGTCGACAACCGACGTACTGCTCGGGTTCGTCAAACACGTCCTTCGTGGCGAATGAATCTCAGCCACAAACTCAAGGCCTGTTACCGATTGTCTAAACTATACAATAACCCCAATCACATTCAAGTACAGATAATTAAAGCAGTAATGGATCAACATTTCAAACCACACAATCAAAGTCTGATACTATCCGCTTAGGGCTGTCAGGGATGTTGCACGGAATCGTTACACCACTCTCCCATCACCCTTCACGGTACTTATGGAATACAACTTAAACATGGAATTATTCATATGCATTACATAGATAAACAGACACCATAATCTACGGTTCATGGAGGAAAGCATACACATAGTTAAAGGAGTTGAGAATCATACCTCAACACCCTTATACATTACAATGGACTAACTACTTACTCATTCAGACATTTCATCAAACACTTTAGACTACATACATCAACATACATGACGTATGTTGATTACATAGGTATTAGGCCAAATCCTTTCACTAGGGAGTTGCCCCATTTATAACACGTGTGCCCCCACGACGGATAGTCATAGCAAGCATGAATCCAAGTTCCATATCCATTCGTTCATTTTCACAAACACTTGGACTACACACTTTAACATATATAACGTGCATTGGCCATGGCGTGATTTAGGGCAAATCCTTTCGCTAAGGGGTTGTCTAGTACACTTCAATCATGTTCTTGCATTCAATACACATGGTAGGCACAAATCATGAATCCATATTCATTCAGGCATTTCAGCAAACACTTAGGCTACACAATATAACATACTCAACGTATGTTGACAAAACATGTATTAGGCTAATCCGTTCACCCAGAAGTTGGTATACATGTATCTAGCATACATAGACAATAATTTATCATGGCAAGCATAAATCCGTATTTCATACATATACGGTATTTTCTATAAATACGAGGAATACAGTATATTCAACATAGTTAACGTATATCTGAAAAATGAAACGGACAACACTTTGTACACGTGCAATAGCATCCAGATCATGAATCCACCATTATCTGACATTGAAAGTTTTAAAAACCATAACCTATACGTTTAAAGTCCGCACCTTTTGTCGATAAACTTGAACCGAAACCAGTTTGAACCCAACGCCTTTGTCTACGGCACAATGACAACCTGAATCATGAAACAGGTCAACTATTCCATCACCTACACTCTTGGAAACTCTAAAACAGCTTAGGGTTAGGTTTTCTTACCTACGAACGAAGCCGGAATCGCCGGAAAAGCGGTTAGATCGTGATGATTAATCATGTAGGATAGCAGGGTAAAGCATAAGGAAGAATCTCTCACACTTTCTCTCTCTTTTCTCTCTTCTCTCTCCTAGGTTTTTCTCAAATTTGTATGGGATGAGAGAGTGAGGGTTTAAGGTCCTTATATAGGCCCAAAACTCACCAAATTAGACCCAGGGCCAAGGTATATTTAGGTTATGTCCAAATACGGACAATTTCGTCTCAATGGAGAACTTTTGGAAGCCCCCCTTGAGCCAAAGGTCGGACTTAAGCTCATAGACATTGGATCTAGGTTGAGTTATGTTTTCGGTCCGATCGGATTTACAGAACGCCCGTGGCGGACCAGTTTCAGTTCAACGGTCACTGAGACTCGATCAGGGCCACAAGTACACTGCCATGTGTATGAAATTTCTCTTGATCTGAGGGTGTATTTGGGTCAGATTCCGACGGTCTGATTACTTATATTTGGCCCACAAGCGACAAGTCTCAGATTACTTAAAATTGAACTTTATTTCTAATTAATTTCACGTTTCTCACACTCTTCACTCTGGACTCAAGCGAATAGCAGTGTGACACTATCTGGATTTGATTTCCGAGATGGTTGTCAAGCCCAGCAAGGCGGTCCTAACCGTTTAACTTCACATTAATCGGACTTCCGACGTGCAGTCCAGATCTGATACGGAGTTTCAATGTGCTCCCGAGAGCAACTGGGTAATGAGATTGATCTTAGATTTTAGGGTAATGTAGCGCTAACTATTCTACTTATTTTGGGTCTTACGAATCGTATTTAAAGCGATTGGTGCTAATTTCACAGGTACTCTAGTTTAACACTAGTTAATTCTTGCCTAATTTCTAAAGGATTTAGTCCTGTATGATTTCTGTCTGAGGTGGTACTTAGTCTTATAAGATTTCTGTCTGAGGTGGTACTTAGGCCTTTATAGATTGTATATAAAGTGATCCAAGTTATTAATACTTACTAAAGCACGCCCTAATTACAACAAAAGAAGATCATAGGACAGGAGAGGCTGATGTTCCAAATAACCTATTTGTTTTATGAGATTCCATAAGGGTAATGGTTAAAAGCCCATTTTATTTATGTATTTACTATTTACAGTAATGTTTAGTTTAAGTATTGTTCTTCATCACCTAAACTTTTAAGATAGTGTCTAACGTGAAAGTACTTTGAAAAATTTAAAGAACTGGTGAAAGGTGAGCTTTGTAAAGGAAATGGGTTAAAAAGTGATTTTTAGATTATGGGATTGGGTTCTGACAAGTTAATAAGGTGTTAAGAGCGACCCATTGCCTAAGGACGTTTAATTCCAGGTTGGCAAAAATCTGGGATGTTACAACTAGCCCTAAGTTGATTAATCTTAAAATCAATTAAAACTTAGAACCATTTTAAAGTGAGTATTGGACATTGAACTTCCATATTCGAACTTCTACTCCGATTGGTTCTTCTGGGCTGCTACAAGAGGAGAAATCCAAGTATTTTACAATTCTGTAAAATTTCTATTCTTTTAGTTTTTTATTAGGATTTGCTAGAAAAATTCCATTTGTGTGGTTATCTGAGGAGAGCCAGAAAACTCAGAAAGAGGGGTTTTTGGATTGTGTAAGCCCAAGTCAAAAAGACACAATTGTGAAGGTTTTAAGTGAACCTGTGAAACCTATTTTGATAGTAAACGCTAATATCCCCTGTGTGAGGATATTAGGAGTGGAGTAGCATTCTGTGTGGCTGTTGTTTAACTGTTGGTAAACACACAGGCGAACCACTATAATTCTTTGTCTTATGGATTGAATGTTTGCTTAATCTTTTATCTTTTATCATTCAAAGTTGTGGAATGTATGTGTGGTTGTGAATGTTGTAAATATTTACATTTCAAGCAAGTGTGGGGAATGTTGTAATAAGTTAGATTTAAATTTCTGCAATCTATTTCAATTCTTCCTTGCTATTTATTTTTATTGAGTTCTTGATACAAAGGACGTTCTAGAAATAAGGTTGTCCTGCCATAAACCTTTGGTTTTTATGGTGTAAGGTTGTCCTTAGAACTGAATTCATATCAACCTCTCAATACTTGTTAATTGAGGTTGAGTTTATTTCAGCATTGTGAATTGATCTATTTTTGTAAGGCTATCTCTTTATTGTTTATTCCGCTGTTTTAATTTTAATTTGGCATAGTCCTATTCACCCCCCCTCTAGGACATATATATAGCTTGGCCATTTCAAGTGGTATCAGAGCCTAATAGCTCGCTCGTATTGCTTTTTATTTGGATTTATTTCCTGAGCTAACGATCTAAGCTATATATATAAGAAGTCAAATGTTGATAACCTATCAGTCACTAGGCCTCCACCCTTTGATGGCTCCAACTATGCCTATTGGAAAGCCAGAATGAGGATCTTCCTCAAATTAATGGATGAGAGTGTGTGGCAAGCCATAGTGACTAAATGGAGCCCTCCTACCATTGAAGTAACAGGTATCAATGAATCAAAATCAATGAGAATAGCACCTTATACTTCTTAGTCCACACTTCAGAAAAGTGAGAGTAGTGTCAATGCAAAAGCACTAAATGCAATCACTTACGCACTATCACTGGATCAGTTCAAAAGAATTATATCCTGTGATACTACAAAACAAGCCTGGGATATATTAGAAATGACACACGAGGGTACATTAATTGTCAAAAAATCTAAAGTCCAACTCCTCACAACCAAATTTGAAGAAATTCATATGGAGAAAAATGAAATGTTTATGGACTTTTACACAAGATTGAATGACATTATAAACTCAATGTGGGGTCTTGGTGATAAAATCCCAGAAAGTAAAGTGTGTGCAAAAATACTATGCTCACTTCCTGAACGGTTCAACTCTAAAGTAATCGCGATCCAGGAACTTCGTGATACGGACAATATGAGGGTAGAAGAACTAGTTGGTTCTTTACAAACCTATGAGTTAAACTTTAAAGCTCTTAAAGGTAAATCTATAGCACTTAAATCTTCTAAAACTGTTTCTGAAGAAAAATCTGATTTTGAAGACGATATGGCTCTTTTAGCAAACAAGTTTTATAAGATTTTCAAAAGTAAGAAAAGGGTTGATTTTCAACAATCTAATGATAAAAAGAAATTTAGACACAAAACTCGAAAATCTTTGAAAGACAGTCAATGTTACAACTGCCATGAATATGGGCATTAAATGTCCTAAAAAGGACAAACCCAAAAAGAAGGGTATGTTGGCTACTTGGGATGAATCATCTGAGTCTGAAGCTACTTCTGATTCAGAAGATTCTGAAACCGAGTCAGGCAATGAAGTTAAGGCCCTTATGACTCTAGCCAAGTTCATTTTTTCAGATCATGATGATTCAACTAGTGAAGAAAATCTGAATAATGATTATGAAAATGAAGAAGATCTTCAAAATGCTTACAATGCCCTATACAAGGAAAGTTGTAAAATTGATGTGAAGCTTAAACTTCAAAAAGAAAAGTTTTTTAAACTCAAAGAATGCTTCGACTTACTTGTTTTAGAAAAATCCCAAATTTCAGATAGTTTTGAAAAATCAAAATGTGATTTAGAATTCAAAACCTCCCTGATTGAAGATTTGAAATCTAAAATTGAGAAACTCAAGAATGAAGTATCTTCTCTTCTGAGTTTGAAGGATACATGAAGGTATGCCCAAGGAGATCCAAAGTTAGAAAAACTTTTATCCGGATCTAGAAAATGTGGCGATAGATCCAGGTTAGGTTATGATAAAAACATACCTCATAAACAGAAAAGTACTCCTCCCAACTTTGTGAAAGGAGAAGCTTCAAACTCAAAAGAAAAAGGTACTTGTCAAGGTTTTTCTAAAAATACAAAAACTTTTTAAAAACCTAAACGTAGCTATATTAATTTCAAAAATCAGAACAGAAACCCACTGGCTGAAAAAATAGCTGATTTACTCAAGGAGCTCTTAAAATCTAACTCAGTAGGTCATTCACACAACTATAAACTGAAGAAGACCAATTATGTTCCTAAACCCAAAACAGTTCTGAAATGGGTTCCTAAAGTTGTCTGTTTGGTTGCTCACACTGCTTTCAAAGCAACAAGCCATTCAAAATGGTACCTATACAGTGGATGTTCCAGGCACATGACAGGTGACAAGGCTTTATTCACCGATCTAAAAGATATGACTGATGGGTCAGTCACATTTGGTGATGGTAGCAACTGCAAGATTATTGGCCAAGGTACTGTTCAACTTTATAATCTTCTCTTATTTAAGAATATTTTATATGTTGAGGGACTAAAACACAACTTGTTAAGCATATCTTAAATATGCGACAACAACCATAGTGTTAAATTTTCTAATCAAGGTTGTGAGATTATAGATAAAAAGGGTTCTGTAATATTAACTGGTCGCAGAACTTCTGAAAACTGCTATATAGTAAGCAATGGAAGCTCGTCTAATCAAACGTGCTACATGGTCCATACCGATGAGACAAAATTATGGCATAAACGCCTTAGACATGTACACTATCGAAATTTATTCAGATTAAGCAAAGGAGAACTTATTAGAGGTCTACCTAAGATTCAAAAAGTAGACAAGATATGTGGTGAATGCCAGTATGGTAAGCAAACTAGGAGCTCTCACAAAAAAGTGAACTCCAATACCACATTATGACCACTCGAGCTTCTCCACATGGATCTTATAGGACCAACTAGAACGGAAAGTCGAGGTAGCAAAAAATACATCTTGGCTATTGTAGATGATTTTACAAGATTCACCTGGGTTTCATTTTTGAGAGACAAATCAGAAACCCTTGATGAAGTGAAAAAGATTATCAAACGGATCCAAACTGAAAAATGTTCTCAAGTCAGTAAGATTTGAAGTGATCATGGATCCGAGTTTGAAAATAGCGGTTTTGAGAAATTCTGTAGCAATCAAGGAATATCACATGAATTCTTGTAATTGAAAAACCAGATACTTCATGTAAGTGCTATAGTTTATATCCCTGTCTGTTGTCAAATTTGTGGTGCCAAAATCACTGTTATATAACTTGCATAAGTGAAGCTCTCTCAAGGATCAACATTCATGAACAAGCAAAGCTCACAACAAGCAAAGCTCACAAGTACAAAGATCAACCTTGACTGCAAGAACTGCTTACAAGACATGACTCAAGAATGCAAGACTTCAAGAAGAGTACAAGGCAGTTCATAAAGAACTCAATACACTTTCAAGGTTGAGCTACATCATGATTTCAAGATTGAACTACATCAAGACTTCAAAGCTTAAACTTCAAGGTCACTTGTTCCTAATGTTTCAATGTCCTTACTTCATGTTTGAGGTTTGACTGACCTTAGGTTGACCTTAGGAGTAGGTCACTTTGGATACATAAGTCAAATGTTTATTTTACGTGAGTTTAGTCTGTTCTTCGACTAGTCGTAGGCTTTCTTCGACTAGTCTTAGCTTTGCTTCGACCAGTCTAAGAAATTCCTCGATCAATCGTGAGTTTGTTACAAAATTTGGATATTTTCTATTAGGCTTCGACTAGTCCAGGAATCTGTTCGACCAGTCGAAGGAACAGTGTCGACTGCATCTTCGACCAGTCGAAAGTCTTTGACTCAAAGTCCAGCGATGAAATTCTGGTTCTTCAACCAGTCGAAGGTGACCTACGACCAGTCGAAGGAGACCTTCGACCAGTCGTAAAACGGTCAAAGCTTATCGTGCCCGATTTTTCAAATATCTGTTAATTCTTCGACTAGTCGAAGAGCTCCCTAGACCAGTAGAAGACGCGATCTGCTCACCTATAAAAAGAGCACGAATCTCAGAAGAATTCATTGAATTAATTAATCCATTCAAGCCAATCTTCGTCAAACTTCTGAGAGATAATTTTGTGCTCCATCTAAGCTAAGTGTGCTTATTTAATATTCTCTTTCCTTAGCTTTATTTAATTGATTTTGTTTCTGTTATTCCAATCTAATTTGATAAGAGAAATTGTTATTCTCTTTCTTTGGAATCAAAATCAATTAAGGCAAGCCCTATTTGGTTTAATT
The DNA here is from genome assembly GCA_021015155.1 of Magnolia officinalis. NCBI lineage: Eukaryota > Viridiplantae > Streptophyta > Magnoliopsida > Magnoliales > Magnoliaceae > Magnolia > Magnolia officinalis. The sequence goes on along the minus strand of JAJHSJ010000013.1, from coordinate 23,326,128 downwards.
TAAAATCTATTAGAACTAGAACCATTGTAATTGAGTACTGGACATTGAACTTGGACATTCAATCATCTACTCTGACTTAGTTCTACCGGGCTGCTACAACGAAGGAGATAATCAGGTATTTTATATTTAATTGTAAATTCCTTTCTGTTTTGGTTTCTTTCAAGATTTGCCAGAAAAATCTTATTGTATTGGTTATCTGAGGAGAGCCAGGAAAACTCAGAAGTGAGATTTTTTTAATTGTGTAAGCCCACAGACAAAGACACAATTGTAAAGGTTTTGGGTGAACCTGTGAAAACCTATTTTGTTAGTGAACGCTAATATCCCCTGTGTGAGGATATTAGGAGTGGAGTAGCATTCTGTGTGGCTGTTGTTTAACAGTTGGTAAACACACAGGTGAACCACTATAATCCTTTGTGTTGTGGTTGAATGATTTATACTTCTAATCTTTAATTATTTATTTGTGGGATGTATGTATGGTGGTGAATGTTGTAATCATTTAATTCAAGCATTGTGGGAATTTTGTAATAGTTTAGAATTTATTTTCTGTTATTCCTTTATCAGCTTGATATTCAATTTCCTTTTAAGTTTTCCAGCAAGGTTGCCCTGCCATTTTTATGGTGTATGGCTGTCCCTAGAATAATACATTTGTGATTACAATTTATTTCAGTTCAGTTTGTGTTTATTTTTGTATTCCTCTTTGGTTTGAGATTTGATACAAAGATCTTTCTAGAAATAAGGTTGTCCTACCATAAACTCTGGTTTTTGGTGTAAGGTTGTCCTTAGAACAATATTTGTATCAACCTCTCAAGATCTGAATTTTGAGGTTGTTTTACTTTCCTGCATTGTGATTTATTTTGGCTATCATATTCTTTTTAATTCCGCTGTTATAAGTTTTATTTGGCATAGTCTTATTCACCCCCCCTCTAGGACATATAGCTAGGCCTTTTCAAGTGGTATCAAAGCCTAATAGCTCTTTTTAATTCTTGGGTTTAATTCCTGAGCTAACGATTTAAGCTATTTAAGATGTCAAATTTTGATAGCCTTTCAGCCACTAGGCCTCCACCTTTTGATGGCTCCAACTATGCCTATTGGAAAGCCAGAATGAGGATCTTCCTCAAATCAATGGATGAGAGTGTGTGGTAAGCCACAGTGACTGAATGGAAACCTCCTATCATGGAAGTTACTGGGGTTGACGGTTCAAAATCTATGAAAGTCACACCATATTATCAATGGACCACACTTCAGAAAAGTGAGAGTAGTGCAAATGCTAAAGCACTAAATGCAATCACTTGTGCACTATCACCGGATGAGTTCAAAAGAATCATTTCCTGTGATACTGCAAAGCAAGCTTGGGATATATTAGAAATGACACACGAGGATACTACAATTGTCAAAAAATCTAAAGTTCAACTCCTCACACCCAGATTTGAAGAAATTCATATGGAGGAAAATGAAATGTTTATGGACTTTTACACTAGATTGAATGACATTGTAAACTCAATGTGGGGTCTTGGCGATAAAATCCCAGAAAGTAAAGTATGTGCAAAGATATTATTCTCACTTCCTGAACGGTTCAATTCTAAAGTAACCGCGATTCAGGAACTTCATGATACGGATAATATGAGGGTAGAAGAACTAGTTGGTTCTCTACAAACCTACGAGTTAAACTTTAAAGCTCCTAAAGGTAAATCTATCACACTAAAATCTTCTAAATGTAATTCAGAAGAAATTTCTGATTCAGAAGATGATATGGCTCTTTTAGCTAAGAAATTTTACAAGATTTTCAAAAGCAAGAAAAGGGTTGATTTTCAAAAATCGAATGATAAAAAGAAGTTTAAACCCAAATCTCGAAAATCTTTGAAAGATAGTCAATGTTACAACTGTCAAGAATATGGGCACTTAGCAAATAGATGTCCTAAAAAGGACAAACCCAAGAAGAAGGTTATGTTGGCTACATGGGATGAATCATCTGATTCTGAAGCTTCTTCTGAATCAGAAGATTCTGAAACTGAGTCGGGCAATGAAGTTAAAGCTCTTATGACTCTAGCCAAATTCACATTTTCAGATAATGACTCAACAAGTGAAGAAAATTTGAGTAGTGAATGTGAAAATGAAGATGATCTTCAAGACGCTTACAATGCCCTATATAAGGAAAGTTGTAAAATTGTTGTCAAACTTAAACTTCAAAAAGAAAAGTTTTCTAAACTCAAAGAATTTTTTGAATCACTTGTCTTAGAAAAATCACAAATTTCAGATTGTTTTGAAAAATCAAAATACGATTTGGAATTCAAAAACTCCCTAATTATTGATTTGAAATCTGAAATTGAGAAACTCAAAAATGAAGTATCTTCTCTTCTAAGTCTAAAGGACATATGGAAATATGCCCAAGGTGATCCAAAGTTAGAAAAACTTTTATCCGGATCAAGAAAATGTGGCAATCTATCCGAGTTGGGCTATGGTAAAAATTTATCTCCTAAACAACAGTATACTCCTCCTATGTTTGTTAAAGGAGAGTCTTCAAACTCAAAAGGGAAAAGTACTTATCAAGGTTTTTCTAGAAATTCAAAAACCTTTCAAAAACCTAGAAGCAGCCATGTCAACTTTAATCAGAAACGAAATCCACTAGCTGAAAAGATAGTTGATTTACTCAAGGAACTCTTAAAATCTAACTCTATAGGTCATTCTTACAACTATAAACAAAAGAAGACCAACTATGTTCCTAAACCCAAAACAGTTATGAAATGGGTTCCTAAAGTTGCCTGCTTGGTTGTTCACACTGTTTTCAAAGCAACAAGTCATTCAAAGTGGTACCTAGACAGTGGATGCTCCAGGCATATGACAGGTGACAAAGCTTTATTCACAGATCTGAAAGATATGACTGACGGTTCAGTCACATTTGGTGATGGTCGCAACTGCAAGATTATAGGCCAAGGTACGGTTTAACTTTTTAATCTTCCTGTGTTTAAAAACGTTTTATATGTTGAAGGCTTAAAACATAACTTGCTTAGCATATCTCAAATATATGATAATAACCATAGTGTTCGGTTTTCTAATCAAAGTTGTGAGATACTAAACAATAAGGGTTCTGTAATATTAACTGGACGTAGAACGTCTGAAAATTGCTATATTATTAGCGAATCCAGCTCATCTAATCAAACATGTTTCATGGTCCATACAGACGAGACTGATTTATGGCACAAACGTCTTGGACATGTACATTATCGAAATTTATATAGATTGAGCAAACGAGAACTTATAAGAGATTTACCCAAACTTCATAAATTAGATAAAATATGTGGTGAGTGCCAGATAGGCAAACAAACAAGGAACTCACACAAAAAGGTGAATTCAAATACCACACCAAGACCACCCAAACTCCTCCACATGGATCTAATAGGACCTACCAGAATGGAAAGTCGTGGTGGGAAAAAGTATATCCTGGTAATAGTTGATGACTTTATCAGATTTACATGGGTAGTCTTCTTAAGGGATAAATCTGAAACCCTTGAAGAAGTAAGAAAAGTTCTCAAATGGATTCAAACTGAAAAATGTTCTCGAATTAGTAAGATTCGTAGTGATCATGGATCTGAATTTGTGAATAGCAGTTTTGAGAAGTTCTATACCGACTAAGGAATATTACATGAATTCTCAGCTCCCAAAACTCCACAATAAAATGGAATTGTAGAAAGAAAGAATAGGGTGCTTCAAGAAATGGCTAATGTCATGTTGAATAGCATGAAGCTCTCTAAAAATCTTTGGGCTGAAGCAGTCAACACAGCTTGCTATATTATTAACCAAGTCTACACTAGCAAATATAATAATAAAACGGCTTACGAATTGTGGTTCAATAAAAAGCCTACTGTCAAATACTTTCGAGTTTTTGGTAGCAAGTGCTATATTTTACGAGATCGTAAAAATTTGGAAAAATTCGATACGAAGAGTGATGAAGGGATTTTTCTAGGATATTCCTTAAATAGTCGAGCTTATAGGGTTCTGAACAAAAGAACTGGTGTGATTCAAGAGTCCATCAATGTTGTCATTGATGATCACTTAAACACGCCAATCCCTAATTCAAATAATGATGAAGTTCTAATCATTGATAAACTCGATACTTCATCGAATCAGACTGATTCTGAGTTGAGGACTGTTAAAGATCATCCAATCACACAAATTCTTGGAATCACCGGTGTTCGCACCCGTAGACAACTTGAGGATATATGTAGTTATGTATGTTTTACATCCCAAATAGAACCATCTAACGTAAAAGAAGCCCTTGCTGATGAGAACTGGATTGTTGCGATGCAAGAAGAACTCAACCAATTCGTAAGAAATGATGTTTGGTATCTCGTACCAAGACTTAAAGATAAACACATCATTGGAACAAAATGGATTTTCAAAAATAAGTCTGACGAGTGTGGAAATATAATTAGAAACAAGGCTAGACTAGTGGTACAAGGTTATACTCAAATTGGAGGAACTGATTTTGATGAAACTTTTGCACCAGTAACACGTCTTGAATCTATCAGACTATTTATATCCATTGCATATTTTAGAAAGATAAAGATCTATCAAATGGATGTGAAAAGTGCTTTTCTAAATGGCGATTTACATGAAGAAGTCTATGTTGAACAGCCAATGGGTTTTGAAGATCCCAAAAATACTGATCATGTGTATCGGCTTAAAAAGGCACTTTATGGATTAAAACAAGCACGTGGGGCATGGTATGAGAAACTAACAAAATTTCTTTTAAGTCATAATTTTCAAATGGGATCTGTTGATAAAACTCTGTTTGTTAAAAAATATAATGATCATATCTTAATGGTACAGATTTATGTTGATGATATCATTTATGGATCAACTTGTACTGACTTGACTACTGAGTTTGCAGATTTGATGAAATCACAGTTCGAAATGAGCATGGTTGGGGAATTGACTTATTTCCTTGGATTGCAAGAAAGCAACAACTTGAAGGAATATTCATTTCTCAATCTAAGTATACTTTGAATCTAATCAAGAGATTTGGATTTGAGAATGGCAAGAATTTCGATACTCCTATGAGTACTACCCTGAAACTCTCAAAAGACTCTAATGGTAAAAATGTTGATTCAAAACTTTATCAGAGTATGATTGGTAGTTTGTTATATTTAACTACTAGTAGACCTGATATTTCTCTAAGTGTTGGTATTTGCGCAAGATATCAATCTGATCCAAAAGAATCTCACTTGCTTGCTGTCAAGCGAATTATTAGATATGTTGCAAGTACTGTAAATCTCGGTCTCTGGTATCCTCATGAGACTAGTGTCCAATTAGCTGGATATTCGGATGCTGACTGGGCTGGTAATCTAGATGATAGAAAATCAACCAGTGGTGGTTGCTTTTACATTAGAAATTGTCTAGTTTCCTGGTTTAGTAAGAAACAAAATTCTATATCACTTTCAACAGCTGAAGTTGAGTATATCGCAGCTGGTAATGCATGTACACAGCTTGTTTGGATGCAACGAATGCTAAGTGATTATGGAATTAAACAGGATTTTATGTTATTACATTGTGATAATTCTAGTGCGATAAATATTTCAAAAAATCTCATTCAGCATTCTTGTACTAAGCACATTGACATTAGATTTCATTATATTCGGGAATTAGTAGAAGAAAAAGTTATATCTCTGGAATATATTCCTACCGAAGATCAACGAGCTGACATTTTCACAAAACCTCTCGATAAAAGCAGGTTCAAAAAGATGAAATTTGATCTTGGCATGTGCATTTTAAAATGATTAGTTATGCCTACTTGTATCATAGTATATATATTTGCTAGGTTAAATTCCAATTTTTGAATAATTTGCAAGAAATATGAATTTTTAGACATTCTTCGACCAGTCGTGAGTATACTCGACTAGTCGAACTTCAACCGGTCGTAGATATCCATGACCATTCGTAGATCTCGTGAATCACTTAAAATTTGAAGATTTTGCTTCTTCCTCATTCCGTTTTTTCTCTCTAAGGAGCCGAGCTTCGACTTGTCGAACCCATTATTCATGTTTCTCAAGGTTAGTGTTCCAATTATGTTTTTCTTGCAGATTTGTGTCTAGATTGTTTACTTTTCTAGCTTGAAGCTTTCTATTTTGGATTTCATTGAGATTTGGGGTTTGGATTTTGAAAATTTTGTTTTGAGTAAACCCACTTCTCTATCCTTTGCAACTTCTTATTTCCTTGTTATCTTTGTTGCAAATGGCTTCTAGAGATAGAAAAACTACTTCCCGTGGTCCTTCTTCTTCCTCCAGATCGACCATTATCTCTAAGTGTCATCTTCTTGTTCCCAATGACGATCCATCTTATGTTAGGGACATTAGATTACGTAAAGTTATTGTTGAACATCCTGTTAATGTTAATCATATTGCACCTTTTAACATCCTTCCTATGCTTGAAGTTATAGGTTGGGTTAACTTATTACATTGGGGTGGACCAGCATACCGGTCCATTGCCCAATCCATATTTGCATGTATTAGTGCTTTCTCACAGGATGATTTAACTTTTAAAATATCTACTAGATAAGGGCCTTTTGACATTGATCGTCATTTAATTTCAGCCCTTATGGACATTCCTGTGAATGTTGAGGGTATTCCTATCCATAACCTAACTGATAAACCCTCAATTTCTGAAAAACGCATGCTCACTAGAGATTTGTGCAACATGGATGTTCAATGGACACAAAAAGGGAATGCGCTTCTCGTAAGGTATTTGTTACCCAAATACAGAGTTCTCCACAAAATCTTTGTGTCTAATCTGTATCCTCGTTCGGGTAATAAACTGACTTGACCTCGTTTATGGTTCGTGTTATCCATGCTATTGCCAGTGGTACTCAGATTTGTTTACCATCCTTAATCTGTCATTTCATTCTTCAGTTTAGACTCCATCCTGGTCATAGTGACATTCCTTTTGCCTATTTAATGACCGTATTGGCTACACATATGTTAATCGATATGCCGGTTGATGAGGCACCTATCCATCATCTGATTTTCAACAATACTAATATCAATAAGATGAAGCCGGAATTACTTCCTGAACAAGGTGGTGGTGGTGGTGATGGTCATGAAGAAGCTGGTGATGACATTAATATGGATGACATTTTTGAGGAACTAGATTCTGTTTCAACAAATGATCCAAATTTTGAACCATCTGATGTTGATGCTCATCTGAGTGCATTAGAGGATAAAGTTGAGAATATAAATGTAAAGATGGAAAATATGTCTGTTGCTCATGATTTACAATTCAAGTACATGCACAAATATCTTAGGCGATTGAACAAAGGCATGCACCAACTTGATCCCTCTATTCCTGCTCCATCATCTGGTTCTGGTTCTGATTAATTTATATGGGATTTCTGGTCTCTAATAACTTTATAACTTAGCACTAGATTGACTGATTTTGAGTTGGATACTATCTTTGTTTTATGCTGGGTATTTATTCTATGTGAAACTATGTTGAGTATCTCTATCTCTGGTTTTTGCTATAATCTCATAACTCCTCATGTTTACTCTCATATATCCCTTTATTTACTTCTCCTTTATTGTTGTTTCCTTTGTCATATTGTGACAAAAAGGGGGAGAATGGTTCTTCGACCAGTCGAAGGTGACCTACGACCAGTCGAAGGAGACCTTCGACCAGTCGTAAAATGGTCAAAGCTTATCGCGCCCGATTTTTCAAATATCTGTTAATTCTTCGACTAGTCGAAGAGCTCCCTAGACCAGTCGAAGATGCGATCTGCTCACCTATAAAAAGAGCACGAATCTCAGAAGAATTCATTGAATTAATTAATCCATTCAAGCCAATCTTCGTCAAACTTCTGAGAGATAATTTTGTGCTCCATCTAAGCTAAGTGTGCTTATTTAATATTCTCTTTCTTTAGCTTTATTTAATTGATTTTGTTTCTGTTATTCCAATCTAATTTGATAAGAGGAATTGTTATTCCCTTTCTTTAGAATCAAAATCAATTAAGGCAAGCCATATTTGGTTTAATTTAAAATCTATTAGAACTAGAACCATTGTAATTGAGTACTGGACATTGAACTTGGACATTCAATCATCTACTCTGACTTGGTTCTACCGGGCTGCTACAACGAAGGAGATAATCAGGTATTTTACATTTAATTGTAAATTTCTTTCTGTTTTGGTTTCTTTCAAGATTTGCCAGAAAAATCTTGTTGTATTGGTTATCTGAGGAGAACCAGGAAAACTCAGAAGTGGGATTTTTTTAATTGTGTAAGCCCACAGACAAAGACACAATTGTAAAGGTTTTAGGTGAACCTGTGAAAACCTATTTTGTTAGTGAACGCTAATATCCCCTGTGTGAGGATATTAGGAGTAGAGTAGCATTTTGTGTGGCTGTTGTTTAACAGTTGGTGAACACATAGGCGAACCACTATAATCCCTTGTGTTGTGGTTGAATGATTTATACTTCTAATCTTTAATTATTTATTTGTGGGATGTATGTATGGTGGTGAATGTTGTAATCATTTAATTCAAGCATTATAGGAATTTTGTAATAGTTTAGAATTTATTTTCTGCTATTCCTTTATCAGCTTGATATTCAATTTCCTTTAAAGTTGTTCCAGCAAGGTTGCCCTGCCATTTTTATGGTGTATGGCTGTCCCTAGAACAATTCATTTGTGATTACAATTTATTTCAGTTCAGTTTGTGTTTATTTTTGTATTCCTCTTTGGTTTGAGATTTGATACAAAGATCTTTCTAGAAATATGGTTGTCCTACCATAAACTCTGGTTTTTGGTGTAAGGTTGTCCTTAGAACAACATTTGTATCAACCTCTCAAGATCTGAATTTTGAGGTTGTTTTACTTTCCTGCATTGTGATTTATTTTGGCTATCATATTCTTTTTAATTCCGTTGTTATAAGTTTTATTTGGCATAGTCCTATTCACCCCCCTCTAGGACATATAGCTAGGCCTTTTCACTTCATCAAGTGAAATTAATTCTGAATTAAGGACTGTTAAAGATCATCCAACTGATCAAATTCTTCTAAACCCTCTCACTGGTGTGCGAACTCGAAGACAACTAGAAGACATATGTAATTACGTATGCTTTACGTCCCAGATTGAACCGGTAAACGTAAAAGATGCACTTTCTGATGAAAACTAGATAGTTGCAATGCAGGAAGAACTTAATCAATTTGTTCGTAATGATGTCTGGTATCTTGTTCCTAAACCTAAAGATAAACACATTATAGGAACTAAGTGGATTTTCAAAAATAAGTCTGATGAACTTGAAAATATAATTCGAAACAAGGCAAGACTGGTTGTTCAAGGGTACACTCAAATAGAAGGTATTGATTACGATGAAACCTTTGCTCCAGTTGCTCGCCTTGAATCAATTAGACTTTTTATATCCATTGCATGCTTTAGAAAGTTTAAAATTTATCAACTTGATGTAAAGAGTACCTTTTTAAATAGTGATTTACATGAAGAGGTATATGTTGAACAACTTACAGGGTTTGAAGACCCTAAGTTTACTAATCATGTATACCGCCTTAAAAAAGCTCTCTATGGTTTGAAACAAGCTCCCAAGGCATGGTACGAAAAATTGACTAAGCTTTTACTAAGTCATAATTTTCAAATGGGTAGTGTCGATAAGACGATTTTTGTTAATAAACATAATGATGATATCTTAATGGTTCAGATCTATGTTGATGATATTATTTATGGATCAACTTGTACTAACATGACTATTGAGTTTGCAGATTTGATGAAATCTAAGTTCGAAATGAGCATGGTTGGAAAATTAAATTATTTCTTAGGATTACAAGTAAAACAACAATCTAATGGAATTTTTATTTCACAATCTAAATATGCTTTGAACTTGATTAAGAAGTTCGGATTTGAGAATGGTAAGAATTTTGATACTCCTATGAGTACAACTCTAAGACTCTCAAAAGACTCTACAGGTAAAGATATAGATCCTAAATTGTATCGTAGCATGATAGGCAGTTTGCTTTACTTAAATGCTAGTAGACCTGATATTGCTTTAAGTGTTGGAATCTGTGCTAGATATCAGTCTAATTCTAAAGAATCTCACTTAACTGCTGTTAAGCGAATTATTCGATATGTCGCAAGTTCAGTTAATCTGGGTCTTTGGTATCCTTATGATACTAATGTTCAATTGACTGGGTACTCAGATGCTGATTAGACAGGTAATATCGATAACAGAAAATCAACTAGTGGTGGTTGTTTTTACATTAGAAACTGCTTGATTTCTTGGTTTAGCAAGAAGCAAAGTTCCATATCACTCTCAACTGCCGAGGCTGAATACATTGCAGCTGGAAATGCATGTACTCAGCTGGTTTGGATGAAACATTTGTTGAGTAATTATGGAATTGCACAGGACTCGATGGTTTTATACTGTAATAATTCCAGTGCGATAAATATTCGAAATCCAATCCCCAATCATCATTCGTACTAAGCACATTGACATTAGATTTCATTATATCCGTGAATTAGTCGAAGAAAAAGAAATATCTTTAGAATATATTCCAACCAAGACTCAGCTTACTGACATTTTCACTAAACCGCTCGACAAAAGCAGGTTTAATAAGTTGAAATTCGATCTCGGTATGTGCAATTTAAAATGATTGAGCATGCATCTCTGTCTCATAGTGTAAATACCTTATTGGTTTATATTTCAAAATTTCTTGAAAAATGCATGTTTATTTATTTTTCTTGTACATGACCAGTCGAGGACGTGCTCGACCTCGTGGTACGACCGGTCGAGGACGTCCCACGACCAGTCGTGTAGCGCACTGATTGCCTTTATTTGGGAAAAAATCACTTTTTCTTCATTTCATTCTTCTTCTCCAACGAGCTGAGCTACGACTAGTCGAACCCCACTGTTTGATTCGCTCAGGTTAGAGTGTTTTTCTTGATTTCTTGAAGAATCTTAGTCTTTTCTCTTCAATTTCTTGATTGTAGTTGTCTATTTCAACTCATGCTTCAAGTTTTTGGGTTTTTCTTCTCATTTGCTGAATCTAGAGAAACGCATCTCTCTTTTCTTGATATTTCGGGTATTTCTTCAAGAAAATGGTTTCTAGAGGTAAAAAGAAAAATCCTAGAGGTGCTTCTTCTTCTAGATCAAATGTTATCACTAGACGTCATCTTAGGGCTCCTGAAGATGATCCACCACATGTACGTGATTTGCGTATGCGCAATGTGATTGTTGAAAAAGCTGTCAGTTTAAACCATATCGCTCCTTTCGGTCTCCTTCCTCTCCTTCAATCTGTAGGATGGGAAAACATTTTACACTGGGGTGAGCCGGCATACCAGTCCATAACACAGGCCATGGTTGCATGTATAACTGATTTCTCTACTGAGCAACTGACTTTTACTATTGCTACTAGAGAAGGGTCTTTTACTGTTGATCATCATTTAATTTCAGGCCTAATGGACATACCAGTAAATGATGATGGTATTCATCCTAGTACACTTGCTGAGAAAGTGTCAGAAGCTGAAAAACGTGTTTATACTAGAGCATTGTGTAACATGAATGCACCATGGACTGCAAATGGGAATGCCCTCAAAACCAGATACTTGTTACCCAGATACAGAGTTTTACATCGTATCTTCACTTCTAATCTATATCCCCGCTCTGGAAACAAGACTGAGTTGACTCTGCTTATGGTTCGTATTTTGTACTCAATCATTACTGGTACTAATGTCTATTTGCCCTCTTTGATTTGTTCCTCTATCATTCAAATCCGTAGTCATCCTGGTCATGGTGATATTCCATTTGGGTATCTGTTGAATGTATTAGCCACTCACATGTTAGTCACTATGCCCGTCGGAGAGGCTCCTATCCAACACCTCATATTCAACAACTCCAACTTAAACAAAATGAAGTTGAAATTGGCTCCAGGCCAAGTTGATGTTGGTGAAGGTGGAGTTGCTGCTGAGGCTGGGAATGATGAAGAAGGTGATGATCTTCCTCCAGATAATATCAATATGGACGATATTTTTAATGAAATTAATTCTGACTCTGGGAATGATCCTGACTTTGTGCCATCTGATTTCGATGCTCGTCTAAGTGCATTAAAGGAGAAGGTAGAGAATATGATGTTGGCCATAATCAGCAATTCAAAAATATGCACAAGTATTTTAGGCACTTACAAAAATGCCTTCATCAAATTGATCCTACCATACCTGCTCCTTCTAGATCGAAATGATATTTTACTCTTTGGTCTGTAATAACTATAATTTTTTTTTGGTTATGTTAGACTCTATCTGACTTGACTTTATAACTCTTTTTGCTATGTTTCTATCTTTCTATCTTTATGATTTGATCATTACTTTCTTGTCTTTTCAATCCTATTTGTGTTTTGTCCTTTGTCATATTTTGACAAAAGGGGGGAGAAATTTGAGAATTTTCTATGACTTATGATTGGATTGATGATGTGAATGGGATGGTTGCAGTGTACTACTAAGGGGGAGTTAAGGGGGAGAGTATCATAAGGGAAGTTAAGTGGTTGTGCATGAGGTTGTATGTTGTATGCTAGTTCATGACAACTGGTGCATGATTCGTTATTATACATGTTGTGCTTCTCTTGTTGAAGTATGTTTTGTCACAAATTTGACAAAGGGGGAGATTGTAAGTGCTATGATTTGATTCCTCTTTGGTTGTCAAATTTTGTGTGTCAAAACTTTTGTATGTGTCTTGTGTTTATATCTTGATAAATTTGTTCGAGACACCATGTCAAGAAGATGAATTCCTAAAGCTAGTTCAAGGTACAATATAGAAGATATTAAAGAAGAGTTCAAGCTCAAGACTCAAGCTCAAGTTCACGTGTAAGAACTCAAGCTCAAGTTCACGTGTATTCAAGGTCAAGACTCAAGCATAGTTTGGGACTCAAGTGCAACTCAAAATGACATTGATTTCAAAGCTTGTGAAGTAGTCAAGCTGCATCAAGAAGAACTCAAGCCTCATAATGTTCAAAGTCTAAGAAAATGAAGTTTTCAATGTCCATACTTCATGTACCAGGTATGATAAACCTTAGATTGACCTTAGGGTAGGTCACTTTAGCTACATAATTCATTTTAATATTAATACATGAATTTTGTCTATTCTAAGACTAGTCCTAGACCTTGTTTGACCAGTCCTAGCACTGGTTCAACCAGTCTAAGAAGTTCCAGGACCAGTCCTAGAATTGTTGCAATTTATCAGATTTTCTGGTTCGGCTACGACCAGTCCTGGAGTCTGCTCGACCGGTCGTGGGATGGTCTCGACTCGACCTTCGACCAGTCGTAAAGCTACGACTCAAACTTCAGTGACTAAATCAAGTATCGCACAACCAGTCGTAGAGAGGTCTCGACCAGTCGTGGACTGCCTTCAACCAGTCGTGGACTGCCTACAACCGGTCGTACAACGGTTTGATCCAATCGCGCTAAAAAATTCAAAAATCTGTTTCTCCTTGGACCAGTCGTGGTATCCCTAGGACCAGTCGAAGACGAATTTCTGCAGCTATAAATAGCACACGAATTTCTAAGTTTTTCATTGAAAATTAAGTGAATTCAAGGCTCCACTCTGAGATAAGTCTGTGTTTGTTTTTAAGATATATTGTGCATAATTCTATTTCCTTTTGTTAGCTTATTGTTATTTGATTTTTATTTGCATTCCAATCTGATTAGAAAAAGGGAAAAATCTTAATTCCTTCTTCACGGAATCAAAATCAAATACAGCTAGCCCTAAGTTGATTAATCTTAAAATCAATTAGAACTTAGAACCATTTTAAAGTGAGTTTGGACATTGAACTTCCATATTCGAACTTCTACTCCGATTGGTTCTTCCGTGCTGCTACAAGAGGAGAAATCCAGGTATTTTACAATTTTGTAAAATTTCTATTCTTTTAGTTTTTTATTGGGATTTGCCAGAAAAATTCCATTTGTGTAGTTATCTAAGGAGAGTCAAAAAACTCAGAAAGAGGGGTTTTTGGATTGTGTAAGCCCAAGTTAAAAAGGCACAATTGTGAAGGTTTTAGGTGAACCTGCGAAACCTATTTTGATAGTGAATGTTAATATCCCCTGTGTGAGGATATTAGGAGTGGAGTAGCATTCTGTGTGGCTGTTGTTTAACAGTTGGTGAACACAGAGGCGAACCACTATAATTCTTTGTCTTGTGGATTGAATGCTTGCTTAATCTTTTATCTTTCATCATTTAAAGCTGTGGAATGTATGTGTGGTTGTGAATGTTGTAAATATTTACATTTCAAGCAAGTGTGGGGAATGTTTTAATAAGTTAGATTTAAATTTCTGCAATCTATTTCAATTCTTCCTTGCTATTTATTTTATTGATATTGTTTCTTGAATAAAGGACGTTCTAGAAATAAGGTTGTCCTGCCATAAACCTTGGGTTTTATGTGTGTAAGGTTGTCCTTAAAACTGAATCCATATCAACCTCTCAATACTTGTTAATTGAAGTCGAGTTTATTTCAGTATTGTGAATTGATCTATTTTTGTAAGGCTATCTCTTTATTGTTTATTCCGCTGTTTTGATTTTAATTTGGCATAGTCCTATTCACCCCCCCTTAGGACATATAGCTTGGTCATTTCAGATAGTCTTATAAACAGATAAATAAATAACAGTACTTTAAATAAATCAAAGAACTGAAATGTAAAGCAATCTTAAAAAGAGCTTGATACTAACGTTGTTCTAAGGACAACCTTTGCACCATAAAAATCAAGGGTTTATGGCAAGACAACCTTACTAGAACAAATTGAATATCAAAACTTAAACAGAAAGGAAATAAAGGAAATAGTAAGAAATAAATTCTAAACTATTACAACATTCCCCACTTTGCTTGAAATGTAAATATTACAGCATTCACATCCACATATACATTCCAAAAATCTGAATGATTAAAGATATAGAAATTAAAAGAACATTCAAATCACAAAACACATCGATATATAGTGGTTTGCCTGTGTGTTCACCAACTGTTAAACAACAGCCACACAGCTTGCTACTCCACTCCTAATATCCTCACACAGGGGATATCAGCTTCACTATCAAAATAGGTTTCATAGGTTCACCTAAAACCTTCACAATTATGTCTTTTTAACTTGGGCTTACACAATCCAAAAACCCACACTTTCTGAGTTTTCTGGCTCTCCTCAGATAACCAACACAATGAGATTTTTCTAGCGAATCTCAAACAAAACCAAAATAAATGAATTTACAATAAATGTAAAATACCTGAATTTCTTCTTTTATAGCAGCCCGGTAGAACCAATCAGACTAGAAGTTCGAATCAACGTTCAATGTCCAATACTCACTTAAGAAATGGTTCTAGGTTCTAATTAATTGATTTAAAATTAAACCAAATTCCCTAAAGCTGTAACCTATAACCTATAACCTAAACCTAAACCTATAACCTTTCCCTAAACCTTTAACATAAACTTAAACTTAAAACCTAAATGTATTTTCAAATCCTTAAACCCAAACCTACACCTAATCCTAATCTCAACTTGAAAACCCAAACCTAAACCCGATCCTGAACCCGAACCCGATTTCCTAAACCTAAACCTTAACCTATAATCAAGTTTCCAAAAGCTATAACCTATAACCTATAACCTAAACCTTAACCTAAACCTAAACCTATAACCTTAACCTAAACCAAAACCTATAACCTAAACCTTAACCTATAACCTATAACCTAAACTTAATTATAACCTATAGCCTAACCTTAACCTAAACCTATACCTAAATCAAAACCTATAATCATATGGTGAGACCATTTCTTTTGTGTCAATTTCATTCATCTTTGAGTTTTTTTTTTAATTCATTAAAAAAAAAATGGTTATACATGATGCACTTCTTTCACTTTGTCTTTCTATGGGCATTTTAATTTATGAATGACATGACTGTTTGTACGATGATGGAATATACGAAGCTGTTGAAATTTTATGGTGAAGTCGAGCACATTTCTCTAATGAAGCCAAAGATTTGTATTTTCAGCATTATTGTAATTGTAATTGTAATTGATTGAATGAATTGGATTGTAATTGATTATAATTATAATTGATTGAATAAAGGATTGTAATTGTAATTGAATGAATGAATTATTATAATTGAATGAATGAATGATTGTAAAAATGGTAATTGAATGAACAAACGATTATATATAATTTTTTAATGTACAAAATAGCTACGGATATTGACCGTAGCCACTAATCTGACAGGTGTAGCCTTTATTAAATTTGACATATTGCTACGGACTTTTAGCTACAAATAATATCCGTAGTTGTTTAAAGTTTTCGCTACAGATATAATTGCTACGAATTATATCCGTAGCTGTTGGACCTATAGTTACGGATTAAATCCGTAGCCATAGGTTCCAGACCTATTGTTACGGCACCTACGACTACGGTTGTGCACAAACTAGCTATGGACTAAAATCGTAGCCATAGGTCTATGGCTACGGATTTTATCCGTAGCCTTAGGTTCCAGACCTATTGTTACAGCACCTACGACTACGGTCGTGCCACGAACTAGCTACGGACTAAAACCGTAGCCATAGTTACGGCTATGGCTACGGATTTTATTTATAGCCTTTGCCCGTTTTTTTGGTAGTGATTGATTTTAAATTAAACCAAATTGGGCGTAGATCTATTTGATTTTATTTCCAAGAAGAAGGAATACAGCAATTCCTCTTTTCAAATAAGATTAGAATATAAGAATAAAATCAAATAAGAAAAGCTAACAAAAAGAATATTAAATATGCACAGCGTAGCTTAAAAATGAACACAACTTATCTCAGAGTGGAGGCTTGAATTTTCTTAAATTAAATCGATGAAAAACTCTGAAATTCTGTTCAATTTATAGATGCAAAGATCGGGTCTACGACTGGTCTTAGGAACCCTTCGACTGGTCGTAGCACCAACGGCATTTTGAAATTTTAAGCGCGATCTGAAAAATCCGTTCTACGACTAGTCTTAGGATTCTACGACTGGTCTTAGACCACCTACGACTGGTCATAGCTGACCCAGGACTAGTCGTAGGCAAACAGATTTGGTTGCTGGAGTTTGAGTCGTAGTTTTAGGACTGGTCGAAGGACGAGTCGTGACACCCCTACAACCGGTCGAACAGTCTACAGGACTGGTCGTAGAATAATCAAAAAATTCCGAAATTCTTCAACAACTTAGGACTGGTCGAGGAATTTCTTGGACTGATTGAACTAGGTCTAGGACTAGTCGAATAAGTTCCAGGACTAGTCTTAAAACAAACCAAATTCATGTAAGAAGACTCATCT
>JAJHSJ010000013.1:23208727-23308727 GCA_021015155.1 Magnolia officinalis | reverse complement strand
TAATATGGTCAGCTTGGTACTAATGCTATATTGGCAGTATCACTTGTTAACTGTAAAGCAAGTGTTAGAGTAAAAAAGATCCCTCTTTACCAGGTATAGGAACTGATTATATTCTCTCCATTTGGTAGGTGCTCACTGACAGCACTATGTGGTAGGGTGTTGCTTGTTTTATGCATCAGGATTCATCATTCCTATCTCTGTGGCAGATAGATGAGGAGAGTATAGTGGGGGGAGAATCGTTTTTCTCGGATAGCGCCAACAATTCCTACTATGACTAATGTAGTTACCAGTACTCATCTGTTTGATGTATTTACAAATTCAACTGGAGGTCGGCTTTGTTACGCAGCATGCCAACAACGCAATGGGCTTAGATCCAATCTCAGGCCTCACCCACAAACGATAAACAGGAAGAAATATAAACTAGAAAATAGATTAAAGCAATCCAAACAAACCACAAGACAAGATATACGTGGAAAAACCCCAACAAGCGTAAAAAACCACGGATGCAAACTTCCACTATGAAGAACAAAGATTACAAGGCAATATACTAACCTCTCCCTTGGAAGAACATAGAAAACCCTTTGCCCACACCTCAGAATTATTTCCCCAATATTTCAAATCTCCCTAGAAAAGCCCTATGAACACCTATATATAGTTTAGGCTACTCCCCTTTCCGCATCCCAGTACATGAAATTCGTGCAAAATCGCGGAACGAATCTGCATAACTACAACCAGTCGAGCAGACGGCACGATCGGTCGAGCGACCCCTACGACCGATTGTGAATGGGTCACGACCGGTCGAGCACCTCGGGATCAAAAAATGATGCTCGCTGGACTTTGAGTCGAACCGGTGCACAACCGGTCGAGCAAGACCCTACGACCGGTCGAGCACGGCTCACGACCGGTCAAAGACGGTCCCAGATGTGGCTCCACATCTTAACAGGCTTTCTTTCTCTGTATATGAGAAGTACCATATTAGGCTGATACATTTTCTTTTTAAAAAAATTGACCGTAACAGGGCTGTAATGGTTGTTTCAGGGGTTGTTTATGGCCTGTATCATAAAGACCATAAGGCTGGCCGTTATGGCCACCGTTTCCACTATTGAATACCTTGGCTCATGTATCATGTAGGGGGTGTGCAAGTGGCTCGGGATGGAGTTCCAATCCTGATCAATTTAATAATCAAGTCTGAATTTTAGACTCAATCATGCCTATTAACAACTGGTCTGTTCTAAGTCAAAATAAGTTAATCTGCTTGTTAAATGGGCCAGGTTTGGTCTAAGAATATCCAAACCGGCCCATTATCTAGCCTGTTGGGTTTGGGTTGGGTCTTAGTACCATAGTTAGATGTTCACATAGAAAAGATCACAAAAATATGCTTTGGAGATGTAGTGAGAGAAATGTCTTACTCTTATATGAATTGATTATATTGTCTTACTCTTATATGAATTGATTATGTTGTTATGAGGTTAGAACCAATAACAAATGTTTCTATGATAAGTTTAACATACAAATCTGCATGTGGGGCTCACCATGATGTTTTATTAACATCGTGTTCAGCCCCTCCTATCATCCTTTGTCTACACCCGAGAAATTTATTATTGGTCTTGCTCTGTCAGATTCAGGAAATACGGATATCAGAATCAGAGGTAAGTTGAGTTACTTGGAGGAATGTATCACACGCTCCATGAATGACATGGTGTATTTGTATGACATCCATTGCTGATGGATCATCGCCCAAAATCACTAAAGAGCTTTGAAGAAAAGATGATGGTTTCATGGAAAAAGTGGATCCCTGTCTCACATCTTCATCACCACCACCATCTAACCCTGATCCCAACTAATTGGGGTTGGCCACATGAATCCTATTCCACCATTCCACTCCATCAAGGGCCATACCCTCAACTAGGTCATGGAATCTTTTCTTCCTACATCCACCTATGTCATCCTTTTTGGGCCTTTCCCTTGCCCTTAAAATGGATCCCTGTCTCACATCACTGGACAAAAGTCCTTGTGCTAATGGCCCAGACCATGTTGGGGCCTGATGAATAAGTGGGCTGTATATGTACATGTGCCACATCCTCATTGAGTGTGTTTTTAGCATTCCTTGAGTTGCTTGATTTGGAGATAAGTTTTGAAACATTTGTTCTAAGATACCTTTGTACTCAAATTCCTATTGCATTTGTTTTTTCTCCCATGGTGTTTTGCATTTAAATCTTGGTCATTTTTCCAGGGCAAAATTTCTACATGGCACATATCGAGGAATTATGTACAAAGCTTGCTTCTGTTTCTCATGAGCAAATTCAGAACATTGTTTTATTTCTCTCTTAGTCCGAGGGCCTGACAAAGCATGTGGATTCTTTTACAAAGATGTTGTCCTTGTTACAACTCAAAGAGAGGACTCATTTTGTACTAGCCCCAATACTGGTGGATGATTCATCTGATGTCAACTCATTGAGTTACTTTTTAAGGAAGGGTTAGGATTATCCCATTGAAGATATTGGATCATGTTTCATCCATTGTGTGATCATCTTCCTGTTACCACTTGCATCTGCTGCATCATCTTCCTCCAAAGTTGGGTCATGTTTGGAAAGTATGATTACGACTGTTCATGGGAGCCTGTTTTCTCCTTTTCCTTTCGGAATGACATACCCATATGGATGCATTATCACACCTTGACATGGATGTGGATATGGAGACTGCACAATTTTAAAAATAGCAGCATGTGGCTATAGCCATACCCATGCCATATCCTGTATTCCTACCCATACTGTATAGTTTGGGTACAACTGCTCTAGATCTGTACAAGTGTCTAGGTATCATAGCGGTTGCATGCTACATGCATTCTTGTGACGGCATTCACCTGCTTGATTTTTATTTTATTTTATTTTTTACAAAGGTCTTCTAATTTCTGATGCAGATGGAGATGCAGTTGCTTTACTCCAAGCTTCATGATAAGTATACAAAGCTTAAGGTTTGCATGGCTTTTGATACTAGTCTAATTTTACAAGAATGATTAAGAAGTACCTTCTTTTTTCCTTTTTTTCATTTCTTCTCTTAATGGTCTGGGCTCGGCATGTTTAGATGAGAAAGGGATCTGAGATTGAGCAGTACAACCGTGAACAGAAATCAAAGTTTATGAATTACGTATCTAGTACTCTTTTTCCTTGTCATATTTCTTATCCTTCATTTACTTCAATTGGTTTTATTGCATTTTTTTTATCATGCTGCAAAATTGTCAGCAACACCAATTATGTCAGTCAATATCTCTATTGAACTGTATTATGCAGCTGCAGAGGAAATGATAGAACACCTGAAAACTGCAAATGAGAGTCTGCAAGCAAAGATAAATGAATTGACAGATAAAATAATTCCAGACAGGCATGCACTTTTCAAGTACATTAACTGCTCCAAGTTTTAGTGCTGCTGAAAATCTTGGATTTTTAAAACATAAGTTGTCTGGTTACAGGTCTGCTGAGGGGTACCAGTATGCCAAATACCAAAAGCTTGGACATGCTATGGACTTAAAACCTAAATGACCCTGTGGATGTACTACCTTTTGACATGAGCATTTTTTAATACCTCTTTTAAAATGGTGGTTAACTATCACCATGGTTTAAGCCTTTCAAAAAAAAAACTATCACCCATGGTTTACACTTTTAAAATTTATACACAGGGAATGTGGCTGATTTAATTGTGAAAAATTGGTTAGGCCTGGGATTGACTCAGCCCGACCCAAAAATTGATAAAATTCATCACGGCCAATGCTGTAGCACTAACAATACATGGAAGATGGCATTAATTACACAACACATATGCAATATAATTCCTTTTTGAATTGCCTAGATATACTAAGACAAGGTCGGAACTTAAATTTTCTTCTTGAAGATGGATTGATGTAGAACGGGTCGCGGACAGTTTCATGGCCAAGATGGATCAGAAAAGGCCCGATCGACGACAGAAGTGATCTGGACCGTCGAACCTTAGATCGGGCGTATCTCACAATCCGGAATGAGTTACCTGACGTAAAATATATGATTTTGGGGTAGAACGAGCTACTTTTGCCAACCAACCCGAAAATGTCAGGTTGCGATGCTCAAAATTGCGAAAAACCCCTAAATCGACGGTCGTTTCCCTGCTTTAATTTCATTTTTACTATAAATAGTAAGTTTTAGTTCGATTATAACTCTTCATCCGTCGGGCTTTAGAAGTTGCGCCCAACGTGAAAATAGCTTAGAATAATTAGGAGAACGGTTTGGTGAAGCCAAATAGGACACTTACTATTTTTGGCCGAAAACCTTGCGTACTAGTAGACATCACAACCGTCTATAAATAGTAGTTTACTATTTATAGTAAGTCGCGGATTCTAGGAGTTTTAGTTGTAGTTTGATTCTGATTTCTTTCCCATTGCTTGGTACCCCTATTTAAAGGGTTGTGAACTCATTTTTAGTCATCAATTAATCAATTTTGAATTTCTTAGAATTTATTTCTATTTTCTTCTTTCTTTCCTCGTGGATTCGAGAAGTCTCTGTGAGGAGTCCAGAGAAGCTCCGTGGATTCGGAGTAGTTTCCTCATCACGTTCATCCCTGCGTCATGGATCTAGAGAGGTAATAGCTTGTGTGTCTAGGTTTTTTGGCCAACATGATTTGATACGCATATGGAAACATGCAACTTGATTTAATATTCAAATCTCAGATGGTTAAGCTCATTCCTGTGAGTGACATTTATAAGATCTATTGTAGCAGTAGTGGGATTTAAGTTCCAACTCAATATTTTCCTACAATTGACATTTATTGGATCTTTCGCAGCAATAGTGAGATTTAAGTTCCAACTCAATATATTCCTGCAAGTGACATTTATTGGATCTTTTGTAGCAATAGTGAGATTTAAGTTCCAAGTCAATGTATTCTCCTGATGATGGTTAATGCTCTTTGTCCTTTCATCAGGAATGTGGTAGCAAAAGGAATTCAAGCTAGTAATTTGTATTTGGCCAAGGTTGGTTATCTTGAACTCTTTGGACATGAATATCAAGGAGATAATAAATATCGATCCTATATTAAATAGTCTTAATATGATATTTGGCACCTTCATGCAAGCATGGTTTCAAAGTTCTCAACCAATGACAAGGAGCCAGTCATCTGAACTAAGGTAATCTTTTTCCCATCCTGTTGGCAGGACTTCAATGCAAACAAAGTAGGCTTGATGTTTGGGTTGGTGTAGGAAACAAAACCTGCAGCAAGTGTGCATTCCATTTCCCTTTTTTCTGCTCCAAATCATGAGTGAGTTACATATTTCTCTTTTTTTTCTGCTCCAAATAATGAGTGAGATGTGTTCACACATCTCACTTAACTATTGCCAAGATTCCATTGACCTGATGTTCCAAAAGGTTAAAAGCAGAGTTATTTCTGTTTTTGGTTTTGGGTTCCTATCACTTTCTCGGGTTGTAATAGGGAAGATGTAACAACCTGAAAATTTCCGTACATTGGGTCGAGTACCACCTCGACCAGAAATCACATAGGATTAAATCCTTTAGAAATTTAACAAAGTTAACTAAGTACTAAACTCGGTAAATCATGAAATCCGTTGGGATCGCTTTAAATACGATCTGCAAGACCCAAAACTTGCAGAATTGGTGACTCTAGGTTACCCTAAAGTCTAGAGCCAAACTCATTACCCGTCTGCTCTCGGGACTGAAACGAAACTTCGTATGAGGTCTAGATCGCACATCGGGAGTCCGATTAACACGAAGCTAAGGAACCAGGACCGCCCCACTGGGCTTGACAATCATCTCAAAAATCAGGTGATTCCGATGTCCCACGGCCATTATTTTCACTCCGGAGCGAGGGAGTGTGAAAAACACTATTTTCATCCAAGAAAAAAAATATCTGGAATAGTGATCTGGCACCTTTCGGTTGCGCGTCAGTATTAAGCAACCTGACCGTCGGAATCAGACCAAATTACACCCTCGGATTAAGAAAAATTTCAGGAACATTTACATGTACTCAGAAATTCCGATCGTGGCCCACGGACCGTTGAACTGAAAGTGGTCCGCCACGTGCGATCTGGGAATCCGATCGAGCCGAAAACGTAATCCCACGTAGATCCGCAGTGGGTGAGCTTAAGTCTGACGTTTGGCTCAAAGAGGGCCACCAGAACACCCCTTTTGAGCTTGGAAAGTGGCGAAATGCCTATGTAAGCAGTCACCCTTGAACCTGAGTCTGTTTTGGGGAGGTTTTTGGCTATAAAAGGGGCTTAGAACAGCCCCTCTCACAGCCATACGAATTTGGGTTCAAACCCTAAGAGAGAAAGAGAGAAAAGAGAGAGAAACTTGTGGAGATCGAAGCCGATCTTCCTCCTGCTGCTTCCACCTCTCCCACGGCCTACACCGCTCTATTCCAAGAGATTTCCCGGCGGTTTTCACCCCATTTGAAGGTAAGAAACCCTAACCCTAGGTCTGATTTGAGCCTGTTTAGTGATAGGTTAAGGAAAGACTAATCGAATGCGATCTTTAGGCTAAGAAACTCACGTATACGGAAGCACCAACCTTCTTGCTGATTCGTTGGAATTCCAAGGGCTGAGGTGAGAACTTTAAGCGTATAAGTTACGGTTTTCAACGCTTTCAATGGCAGATAATGATAGATTCATGATCTGCATGCAAATGCACATGTACAAAGTGCTTTCCGTTTCCTGTTTCGATTAGCGATAAAGATTATGGAATTTTACATACTCTTGATATACGTAGAAATACCGTATACGTATTTTTGTTGAGAAAATGTTTGACATGTTTATTTAATGTTTGATTATATCATGTGTGGATAAAATACTAGTTTGGCGAAAGAGATCGCGAAAATATATGTTCATGTGTAAATGCCGTGTATGTCGAAATTGCGTATTCTAGAAATCCCGCATACGTGCGGATTTTGGATATGTAATTGTAATGATTATTTGCTGTATGAATACGATATACGCGGGAAAAATACTCTCGGGGCTTAGGGATAGCCCAATCACGAACTTGCCTAACATACGTCGTGTATGTTGGAAACGTGTATTCTAAGTGTTTGTGTATGTGCATGTAGGTGTACATGTGCATGTACTAGTGCCTTAGATAGGCGTTGATATGGATTCTCCAACTCCCTTAGAGACATGTAGGATCCCCTCCATGCGGTGGTTCACCGCAACCACTTAATTGTAGTGCACACACAATTCTATCCCTATGGGGATAGTGCTTCAGTACATGCATTACAATATGCTTTATAACATGCTTCTCAACATGCTTTGTAACATGCTTTACTTCATGTCTTACTTCATGCTTTATAACATGCCGACTAACATGCTTGTATTGCTTGTTTACCATGCTTTACTTCACATGCTAGCGATGAAAACTGTTTGAGTTTGGGACTATGTTTATAGTCCAAACACTCGGTACCAGACTTGTGATTGTGGCTGAGATTCATGTCGCCACAAAGGACGGGTCCGGCGAACCCGAGTCGTACTTCGGTTGGCGATAGTGGTTGGCCACGCGGAGTGCTTTTGCGCTCCATATCGCTCAACTTGTGGTGCGCTCGAGCTAGTCAGGCTCGCCACTTGAACCGAAGTGTAGTTGTGTGTTCACCTTGTTTGGTCGCTACTGCTTGAACCTAGGGTACCAAACTTACCAGTGGTGATTCCTGTTTAACCATGGTACCTAGATCCGCTAAGACGCATGAGCCAGGCATGGTGGTATGGGACACCGTGGTCGAGCTGTCGGCCTATGCTGGGGCCATGTGCTTCCCCGTAGTGACCATTGCGCAACTATCTCGTGAGCCGAATACGGTGGTATGGGACACTGTATTCGAGCTGTCGATACTTCGGCGAGAGCCGAGTACGGTGAGATCTGTGCTCGTGCTGACGGGCGACGAGTCCTCCGTGGTATCATCGAGTGTACTTTAAGTATCTGTGATTGGCCACGAGCCTTTCACAGTAACTAGAGTGTGAGTTGAGCCGAGTACGGTGAGACCTGTACTTGAGCTGACGGCTAGTGATTGAGCCGAGTACGGTGAGACCTGTACTCGAGCTGACGGCCAGCAATTGAGCCGCATACGGTGAGATCTATATCCGCGCTGACGGGTGACGAACCTGTTGCGATGCCATCACTAAGCTTCTCAAACCATAACATCGTATGAGAATAACTAGGATTGACGACCCTAGAATGGATCATGTTGGGAATGATACAAGGGAGGTACCTTAGTTTCCCAATACTGCTGATTGAAATGGACTAATAATAACTTGGCAATCGCGAGCATCATCACACCGCATGTGCTTTGTAGATGTGGCGCACTGAGGGAGTTAAGCATTCGCGAACGTAAGATGATGTCGCTTGAGGGTGGTTTGGCAAGGGCATACAGCATCATGTCATATCATTTTTGCATTTAACAAGAGTAGTTAGAAATGCTTGATTTGTACTGCTTTATCATTACTGCTTGGTTGATTTGATAACATGTTAACTTATGCATTATTGTTCCACTGAGTTAGCTACTCACTCCCACGTTACGGGACGGTGTTGTACACACCAACCAGACTCTGTTGCAGGATTAGAGGGCGCCTTGGTTCAGGAGCCAGAGCCCGACGTTGATGAGGACCAGGAGGAGTTCTCTTTCATGCAGTATTCTGACGGCTACGCCTAGGCCGGCTGCATCGCGGGACTTTTGGGGCCTCTTTTGAGGATGTATTTTGGGTTTTTAATTTACAAACTTTACATGTATATTGGTGCTCAGCTAGTACTCATACTCTGAAGTTCAGAAAATTTTGTTACTTTACATACTTGTATATAAAATTTCAGTCTTCCGCTGTTTTTAAATGCAATTGAACTGGAGTATGAATTACTGTTTTGGTTTAATCTCATTCATGTTTATTGCGCTAACTCAGACAACATTTAACCGACATTGTGTATGTTGCATAAGTGATGCGTTGGAACTCGGGAGTTGAGTTCATACTCGACCCCCGAATTTCAGGGCGTTACAGAAGATAGCACGGAGAGTTGTGTTCATTTGACACATGGACAGTCGCACACACAAAATGTCTACCCTATTAAGCACCTGACTTATACCAACTTGCTGTTTTATACCTCTTTAGTATATTTGTTTATTCCTGGTGAGATTTGTCTATTGATACTAGCACTCTTTCTAGCATTCAATCGTTGCATGCTTGTGCCACATGTACAATGTTTGTGTACATGCATACAGGTTGATATTTCTGCTAGCATCCAGAAACTGATTATTGGATTGAAGAACATTTTCCCCCACTGAAGATTTGTACCATTTTTGACAGATATCACAATGATATTGATGTTCCTATCTTATTGCAAAGTAGTAATGAAGGTTTCTTTCATTTCTTTTGCTCTCATATGTTTTTGCTTAGATATCCATATGCTTGTACATGTGTCAAACAAGTCTATTTTAGACTTCATATGGTAACTTTGCTTTTTTGACATTTAAATGCTGAGAAAGAAACCTCTAGAGCTGTTAAAAGTAAAATTAGGAGCCAGGGACATGCCACTGGAGTGATCTGAACTGTCGATATGGACTCCACTATAAATTATTGCTAATGGCGAGTTCTTCTTCTTTACAGATGCTTTTAGACAACCGAATAAGCTGTAGTTGTTCATCAGCCAAGCAAAAGTCATACCCAAATCTTGCGTTGTGACTTTGTATTATTTGTGGAACCTAATGTTGTGTAACAGTTTGATTGAGTTTCTTTTGAAAACTTTAAATAGACTGTTGTTAACTGTTTTGTTGGTATTGTGGCTTTCATGACTAATTATTTCAAGAGTGGATTGAATGAATGGATTAGTAGTTTAAATAAATATTTTAAAAAAATAAATATTTTTAGCCTCAATTTGTAACCGAGGCTTGGATTTAGCCTCGGTTGTTAAGAATTAAGGCTGAAATTTCCGTGGTTAAAGGCTTTAGCCTCGGTTGTTGAGAACCGAGGTTAAAAATAAGCTTCAATTGGAGGCAACTGAGGCTAAAATTTGGATTTAGTCTCACTTGAAGAACCGAGGCTATAAATGTCGTTTTAGCCTCGGTTGTTAAAACCGAGGCTAAAGCCTTTAGCTGCGGGGATTTCAACCTCGGTTTGGATAACTGAGGCAAAATTGAGGCTAAAGGCTTTAGCCTCAGTTTTTAACCTTTTTAGCCACAGTTTTGAACTGAGGCTAAAGCCCCCTTTTCTTGTACTGAATGACTTTGGTGTTAGGCCTATCTTTAAAAAAAAAAAAAAAAAAAATTATTGTTGTTCCTCTTCTTCTCATGTATTTATTTATTTATTTATGTCATTTACAACAGGTAACTGAAGCATCAACCTATCCAAGCTGTGCATATTCATCAACGGACTCGGATTGGGGTTGGAATTGGAATTACATTACTATCAAGCATAATTCAAAAGCCTGTAAGCTCAGCTTGACTTCATGATTTAATATTTAAGTTAGATAATTGGAAAATGTTTGGGGTAAACATGTGTAGATCCCAGTTGAAGGCATTACTCTCCCCACTAGAGGTGGGAGTTTTGAAGTGCTCTAACTTTTACTAATGGACACCTTGACCACGTGAATGACTCTAACTAATTCATTGGCTGAGTTTAGCTGAACTGGTTGATCTATTCTGTTTTTGCAAATTTAGTTGGTATTGATATACCTATGTTAGTTAGTATTTTGAATAGCCGAATGTTTATTTTGTCTTTAGTTGTTGCAGATTTTACTTGTTCAGAAATGAGAAGATCAGTGTATGCCCTCGAGTATTATCTTTCTTTTTTATGTCATCTCGTCGTCATCTTTCTCTATAATTTAGTTCTTCAGTTTTGGGGCATAGCTTTTTCATATGACTACATTGTTTGTATGATGAAACTGATTTTCAGCCATGTGCAGTAAGCTTTCAGATCAAAGCAAAGCTGAGAATAGGGTGTTAGTTGATGGCAAATTGATAACCAGTAGAGGCACATCCATGGAGTTTTCGCTTGCGATTGTTAAGAAGCTATTTGGCTGCGAGAAGGCATTGGATCTTGCTGTTAATGAGAACTTTAAATAGACATATAACTATTATGTTGGCATTGTACTTTTGTGAATGGATTAAAATGAATGATTGTATATGATTGAATGAATGAATGATTGTGTTTGATCGAATGAATGAATGATTTTGTTTGATTGAATGAATGAATGATTTAGCCATGAAGTATTTATCTATTTTAGCTTATATGAGTTATCAGGGTGTACTACAATGGTAAGAGCGGCCATTATTATTTAAATTTTTTAATTTACAATAGGCATTAGCTATGGCTATTAACCATAGCTCCTTATCTAAAAACCGTAGCTCTTACTAATTTCAACCTTTTGTTACGGTTCTCATCTACTTTTAGCTACAGATATAATCTGTACCTGTATATTATTTTGAGCTAAGGAAAATATTGCTACGGATTTAATCTGTACCTATTATTTCTATAGCTACGGCAATTAACCGTAGCCTTTTATCTGAAAACCGTAGTCATTGCTGATTCAAGCCTATTGCTACAGTTCTCGCTCTACTTTTAACTACAGATATAATCCGTAGCCGTAAATACCTTAGCGGTACAGAAGAAACGGCTACAGATTTAATCCGTATCTATTGTTCATATGGCTACGGATTTGCGTCGTAGTCATAGATTTTAGACCTATGGCTACGGCACCAATGGCTACGGTCGTGCTACAGACTTTAACTATAGCCATAGGCCTTTAGTTACAGTTTTTATGCATAGCCTTTACCCAATTTTTTGGTAGTATGCTCATTTAATATTCTCTTTAATTTTGCTTTTTGTATTTGATTTTGAGTTCTATATTCTAATCTTATTTGAAGAAGGGATTTAAGTTTTTCCCTTTCTTGGAATCAAAATCAAATCAAGTAAGCCCAAGGTGATTTAATCTAAGATTCAATTAGAACTTAGAGCATTTTCACAAGTGAGTGTGGACATTGAACATCTACTTCGAATTGGTTCTTCCGGGCTTCATCAAAGGAGAATATCCAGATAAGTATATTTACATTTTTGTAAATCTTTCTTTTGGTTTTTTAGGTTGTGCTAGAAAAATCTCTCTTTCTTTTGGTTTGTCTGAGGTAATCCAGAAAACTCAGAGTGTAGGGTTTTTTGAATTGTGTAAGCCCACTTGAAAGACACAATTGTGAAGGTTTTAAGTGAACCTTGAAAAACCTATTTCATAATGAACGCCAATATCCACTGTGTGAGGATATTGGGAGTGGAGTAGTTGTGTGGCTGTTTTTCTAAATAGTTGATGTACACACAAGCGAACCACTATAATTTATGTCTTATGGTAGATGATTGATTGTGGCTTTGTGTGAATGTTGTAATTTCTTTTTAAGCCTTTGTAGAGAATGTTGTAATCTCTTTTAAGCAAGTGTAGGAATGTTGTAATAGCTTAGTTTACTTTCTTTGGTATTTTTATTCTTTATTCCTCTGTATCGGTTTGAAATTTTGATACACAAACCTTTCTAGGAATCAAGTTGTCCTACCATAAGCCATTGGTTTTTTGTGTAAGGTTGTCCTTAGAATAAAATTTGTATCAACCTCTCAATACTTGTACATTTGAGGTTGTTATTCATTTCTACTTTGTGGGATTGTTAAGTGTTATCTTTATTTATATATGTTTAATTCTGTATTTAATTTTTAAATTTGGCATAGTCCTATTAACCCCCCCCCCCCCCTCTCTAGGACTCTTAGCTCGGCCTTTTCAAGTGATATTAGAGCCTAATAGCTCACTTTTTTAAAAAAAATTTCCTGAGCTAATCGATCTGAGCTTTTTAAGATGTCAAATTTTGATAGCCTTTCAGTCACTAGGCCTCCACCTTTTGATGGCTCCAATTATGCCTATTGGAAAGCCAGAATGAGGATTTTTTAAAAATTCATGGATGAGAGCGTGTGACAAGCCTCAGTGACCAATTGGACCCCTCCTACCACTAAAGTGACTGGCCCTGATAGATCTAAAACTGTCAAAGTAACACCTTACTTTTCTTGGACCGCTCTTTAAAAAGGTGAGAGTAGGGCCAATGCAAAGGCTTTAAATGCAGTTACTTGCGCACTATCACTAGATGAATTCAAGAGAATTATATCCTATGATACTGCAAAGCAAGCCTGGGATATTTTGAAAATGACACATGAGGGTATAACAATTGTCAAGAAATCTAAAGTCCAAATCCTCACAACCAAATTTGAGGAAATACATATGGAAGAAAGTGAAACTTTCATGGACTTCTATACAAGATCGAATGACATTGTCAACTCTATGTGAGGTCTTGATGATAGGATCCCAGAAAGTAAAGTCTGTGCAAAGATACTGCGCTCATTGCTTGAAAGGTTCAATTCAAAGGCGACCGCGATCCATGAACTTCGTGATACGGATAATATGAGGGTAGAAGAATTGGTTGGTTCTTTACAAACCTATGAGTTAAACTTTAAAGCTCCTAAAGGTAAATCCATCGCCCTTAAGTCATCTAAAATTATCTCTCAAGAAAATTCTAATAATTTTGATATAGAAACCTCTGAAGATGATATGGCCCTTTTAGCTAAAAAAATTTACAAGATTTTCAAAAGTAAAAAAGAGAGTAGATTTGCAAAAACCTACCGAAAAGAAAAGATCTAAATCTAAAACTTGAAAATCTTTAAAAGACAGCCAATGCTATAACTGCCATGAATATGGGCATCTAGCAAACAAATGTCCTAAGAAGGACAAGTCTAAAAAGAAAAGTATGTTGGCTACATGGGATGATTCTTCTTGCTCTGAAGTCTCTTCTGAGTCAGAAGATTCTGACACCGAGCTGGCTAATGATGTTAAAGCCCTAATGAATCTAACCAAGTTCACATTTTCAGATAATGATGATTCAACCAGTGAAGAAAATTTGAATAGTGATCATGAAAATGAAGAAGATCTTCGAGATGCTTATGATGCCCTATACAAGGAAAGTTGCAAAATTGTTGTAAAGCTAAAACTTCATAAAGAAAAGTTTTCAAAACTAAAAGAAAATTTTGATAATCTAGTCTTAGAAAAATCACACATTTCAGATTGCTTTGGAAAAACTAAGTGCGACTTAGATTTCAAAACCTCCCAAGTTGAAAACTTAAAATCTGAAAATGAAAAGGTAAAACTAGAAATCTCTCATTTTTGAATTAGAAAGACTTTTATCCAGATCCAGAAAATGTGGCGATCGATCTGGATTGGGCTACGATAAAAGTATTCCCAAACATAAGAATACTCCACCCAAATTTGTGAAAGGGAAGTCTTCTAACTCAAAAGGGAAAAGGCTGAATCAAAATTATTCTAAAAATACTAAAACTTTTTAGACCTTAAAACTTAAAAGCAACCATATCAACTATAAAAATATGAATCGTAATCCTTTAGCTGAGAAAATTGTTGACTTACTTAAGGAGCTCTTAAAATCCAACTCAGTGGGTCGAACTTATAACAACTACAAACATAAGAAGACCAACTACACTCCTAAACCCAAAATTGTAATGAAATGGGTCCCTAAGGTTACTTGTTTGGTTGCTCACACCGCTTTCAAAGCTTCGACCATTCAAAGTAGTACCTAGACAGTGGTTGCTCCAAACATATGACAGGTGACAAAGATCTGTTCACCAATCTTAAAGACATGACTGATGGTTCAGTCACATTCGGTGATGGTAGCAACTGCAGAATTGTTGGCCAAGGTACAGTTCAAATTTTTAACCTCCCTCTATTTGAGAATGTTTTATATGTAGAAGGGTTAAAACGTAATTTATTAAGCATCTCTCAAATATGCAATAATAATCATAGTGTAAAATTTACTAACCAAGGGTATGAAATTTTAAATAAAAATGGTTCTGTAATATTAACTGGTCGCAGAACTTCTGAAAACTGCTATATTGTTTATGATTCAAGCTCATCTAATCTATCGTGTTACATGGTCCAAACTGATGAGACCGAATTATGGCATAAGCGCCTCGGACATGTACACTACCATAACTTATATAGAGTGAGCAAAAGAGAGTTGGTAAGAGGTCTACCCAAAATACATAAAGTAAACAAAATATGTGGTAAGTGCCAGATTGGTAAACAAACCAGGAGTACTCACAAAAAGGTGACTCCAATGCTACAACTAAACCACTCGAACTTCTCCACATAGATCTCATTGGACCAACCAGAACGGAGAGTCGAGGTGGCAAGAAGTATATTTTGGTAATTGTTGATGACTTTACTAGGTACACTTGGGTAGTCTTCTTGAGAGAGAAATCAGAAACTCTTGATGAAGTAAAGAGGGTACTTAAACGTATCCAAATGGAAAAAGAATCACAAGTCTCTAAGATCTGTAGTGATCATGGTTCTGAATTTGAAAATAGAGGTTTTGAGAAATTTTACAGCGATCAGGGAATATCACATGAATATTCTATGTCCAAAACACCACAACAAAATGGTATAGTGGAAAGGAAAAATAGAGTGCTTCAAGAAATGGCAAATGTAATACTAAATAGTATGAAGCTTCCTAAAAATCTTTGGGCTGAAGCCGTAAATACTACTTGTTATATAATTAACCGCGTTTATACTAGAAAATCAATTGGTAAAACAGCTTATGAAATGTGGTTTGATAAGAAGCCTACTGTCAAATACTTTCGAGTTTTTGGCTGCAAGTGCTACATCTTACGTGACCGAGAAAATCTGGGTAAATTTGACACCAAAAGTGATGAAGGGACATTTTTAGGGTATGCTCTGAATAGTCTAGCATATCGGGTTCTTAACAAGAGGACTGGTGTAATTCAAGGGTCCATTAATGCGGTGATAGACGATCACTTGAATACACCTGCTTCAAGTTCAGAAAATGATGAAGTTCTTTTAATTGATAAACCAGACTCTTCATCAAGTCAAAATAAAACTGAACTGAGGACAGTTAAAGACCATCCTTCTAATCAAATCCTTGGAAACTCTCTCACTGGTGTGCGCACTCATAAACAATTTGAAGATATGTGTAACTACGTGTGCTTTACATCTCAGATAGAACCGGCTAACATAAAAGAAGCTCTTACTGAAGAAAATTGGATTGTAGCAATGCAAGAAGAGCTCAATCAGTTTGTAAGAATTATATTTGGTATTTAGTTCCAAGACCAAAAGATAAACACATTATCGGAACAAAATGGATTTTCAAAAATAAGTCTGGTGAACTTGGTAATATTATTAGAAACCAGGCTAGACTGGTTGTACAAGGGTACACTCAAATAAAAGGCATTGATTATGATGAGACCTTTGCCCCAGTAGCTCATCTTAAATCTATCAAACTATTTATATCCATTACGTGTTTTAGAAAATTTAAAATATATCAAATGGATGTAAAGAGTGTGTTCTCAAACGGCGATTTACATGAAGAAGTGTATGTTAAACAACCAACAGATTTTGAAGACCCTAAGCATGTTAATCATGTCTACCGCCTGAAAAAGGCACTCTATGGTTTGAAACAAGCTCCCAGGGCATGGTACGAAAAGTTGACTAAGTTTCTACTCAGTCATAACTTTTTAATGGGAGGTGTTAATAAGACATTATTTGTAAAGAAACATAATGATCACATACTAATAGTGTAAATCTATGTTGATGACATTATCTATGGATCTACTTTGTGCTAACATGACTATTGAGTTTGCAGATCTTATGAAGTCTAAATTTGAAATGAACATGGTTGGAGAACTAAACTATTTCCTAGGGTTGCAAATCAAACAGCTACCTAATGGTTTCTTTATCTCTCAAACTAATATACTCTGAACGTAGTTAAAAAGTTCGGATTTGAGAGTGGGAAAAATTTTGATACTCTAATGAGTACTACTCTAAAACTCTCTAAGGATTCAACAGGTAAGAGTGTGGATCCTAAGTTGTATCGCAGTATGATAGGTAGTTTACTTTATTTAACTGCGAGCCGACCTGATATTGCATTTAGTGTAGGAATTTGTGCTAGATATCAATCTGACCCTAAAGAGTCACATTTGATAGCTGTTAAGTGCATTTTGCGATATGTCGCTAGTTCAGCTAATCTTGGTCTCTGGTATCCACATGATACTAGTGTGCAATTAGTTGGTTACATGGATGCTGATTGGGTTGGTAACATTGATGATCGTAAATCGACCAATGGTGGTTGTTTCTATGTCAGGAACTGTTTAGTTTCTTTGTTAAGTAAGAAACAAAGTTCCGTATCGCTCTCCACAGCTGAGGCTGAATATATTGCTGCTGGTAATGCATGTACTCAGTTTGTGTGGATGAAAAGAATGCTAAGCGATTACGGAATTGCGAAAGAATCCATGGTTTTATATTGTGATAATTCAAGCGCAATTAATATCTCTAAAAATCCAATTCAGCATTCTCGTACCAAGCATATTGATATTAGATATCATTATATTCGTGAACTGGTGGAAGATAAGATAATTACTTTGGAATATATTCAAACCAAGAATTAACTAGCTAATATATTCACAAAACTGCTCAACAAAAATAGGTTTGCAAAATTGAAATTTGATCTTGGTATGTGCAATATGAACTAATGATTTATGTCTATTTTTATCATAATGTACATATTTTTATTTTGAAATTTTTAGAATTCAAAATTTATGTAAAATTGTAAATTTTCAGTGTTGCACGACTAGTCGAGTACAAACTCGACCAGTCGTGGCTCGACCGGTCGAGTATGTACTCGACTAGTCGTGAATCTTGGGTTTGACCATTTATTTGGGGAAATCACTTTTTTCTTCATTTGGGTCTTCTTCTCCAACGAGCCCTACCACGACCGGTCAAACCCATCTTCGATTCCGCCATGGTTAGTACTTTATGTTTTATTTTCTTCTAGATTCAAGTCATTTGCACTTCCTTTTCTTCATTTGTGTGGTTTATTTCATGCTTTATGATTGTTTTGGGGGTTTTCTTTCAAAAAATTGATCTAGTAGAAACTCTTCTTGCCTCTTTTACAATCTCTTTATTCCTTGATTTCTTTATTGCAATGGAGGGTAGAACTAAGAAGAAAGGATCTCATGGTCTCGCTTCATCTCGTTTGGCTCCTTTCACGGTGCGCCACCTTTAGTCGCCCGAGGAAGATCCCAAGTTTGTGCGGGATATTCGCGTGCGCAATGTGATAGTAGAACAGACTGTTAATCATGATCGTTTGGCACCGTTTGATATTATTCCTCTCCTTCAGTCTGTAGGATGGGATAACATATTACATTAGGGTGAACTGGCATAGCGTTCCATTGCGCAGGCTATGTATGATTGCATTAATGACTTCTCTACTAAGAATTTGACATTTACTATTACGACTAGAGAAGGTCCAATTGATGTGGACCGTCATCTTATTTATGGGTTAATGGATATACCTGTCAATGACGAAGGTATTCCCATTAATTCTCTGGTGACAAAACCTTTGGAATCTGAGAGGCGAATACTCACTAAAGATTTATGTAATATGGATGAGGAATGGAGTACTGGGAATGTGCTCGCCTCCAAGTTTATGTTACCCAGATACAGAATTCTTCATAGGATTTTCATTTCAAATGTTTATCCTCGATCTGGTAACAAAACTGAGCTTACTACATTCATGGTTTGTATTCTTCATTCTATCATTTCTGAAGTCTCTGTATGTCTTCCTTCACTGATTTGTTATATCATGATTCAGTTCCGTCTCCACCCAGGTCACAGTGACATACCCTTTGTTTATCTTATGACTGTGTTAGTCACCCATAGTTTAGTGGCTATGCCTATTGGAGAAGCTCTCATTCACCATTTACCCTTCAACAACTCTAACATAATTAACAAGATGAATTTGAAGTTGGCCCCAGGCCAAGTTGATGTGGGTATTAGTGGAGCTGCTTCAACAAATGAAGAGGAGGGTGATTTGCCTCCAGATGATGTCAATATGGATGACCTCTTTGATGAAATTGAATCCGATTCTGCTAATAATCCTGATTATCAGCCTTCTGACTTTGATGCGCGTTTGCGCTCACTTGAGGAGAAAGTTGAAAGTATGAATGTGTCCCATGAAATGCAATTTAAATATATGCACAAATATCGTAAACACATTAACAAGGGACTTCATTAAATTGATCCTTCCATATTTGGTCCTTCTTCTGGTTCGGAATAATTTTAAGTATCTGTTATGTAATAACTTTTAACTTGATTTTCTTCTTGTGCTTGGACATGTGGACATGTTCTCATTATGTTATCTTAAACTTATCTCTTTTCTATCATCACTCATTACTCTTGTGTTTCCATCCTCATTTATCGGTTCTTTCCTTTGTCATATTGTGACAAAAGGGGGGAGAATTTATTCTGATATGATATGCCACTATTTTATTTTGATATATGTGAAGAATGAGTGTGGATTTGTGGAGAATGTGGTTAGGTGACAAGTAGGTAGCATTTTTTTTCTCTCTTGGATTTTATGAAGTATGGTATTAAGGGGGAGTTTTGATGAATATTGATTTGACCAGTTTGTAACTGGTGCATGATTCTTTGACCAGGTTGTAACTGGTGCATGATTCTTTATTATGCATATTATGCTTATCCTATTTTTGATGATGTAACGCCATGAAAATTGGGGGTCGAGTAGCAACTCAACACCCGAGTTCCAAAACATCACTTATGCAACATAAATGCTTATGATTGAATGTTGTCTGTGTTAGTGCATTAATCATGAGTGGGATTATACCAAAACAGTAATTCATACTCCAGATCAAGTTATAAAACGCAAGCGGAAGACTGAAAGATGTATATAAATGTATATAAAGAAATAAACGGTCACAATCGGTCTCCAGAGTATGAACACCTTACTGAGTCACCATCTACATGTATTAGTTTCAAAATCAAAATGCTAAAAAAAATAGTACAACTATAATGGTAAATGAAAAAGCCTAGCTATATGTCCTAGAGGGGGGGTGAATAGGACAATGCCAAATAAAACTTATAACAGCGGAATTAAGAAGAATATGATAGCCAAATTAAATTACAATGCAAGAAAGTAAAACAACCTCAAAAATTAGATCTTGAGAGGTTGATACAAATGTTGTTCTAAGGACAACCTTTCACCAAAAACTAGAGTTTATGGTAGGACAACCTTATTTCTAGAAAGATCTTTGTATCAAATCTTAAACCAAAGAGGAATAAGGAAATAAATACAAACTGAATTGAAATAAATTGTAATCACAAATGTATTGTTCTAGGGACAGCCATACACTATAAAAATGGCAGGGCAACCTTGCTGGAACAACTTTAAAGGAAATTTAAATTCAAGTAGATAAAGGAATAGCAGAAAGTAAATTCTAAATTATTACAAAATTCTCACAAAGCTTGAATTAAATGATTACAATATTCACCACATTCATACATCCCACAAAAGAATAATTAAATATTAGAAATGTAAATCATTCAACCATAACACTGGGGATTATAGTGGTTCGCCTGTGTGTTCACCAACTGTTAAACAACAGCCACACAAAATGCTACTCCACTCCTAATATCCTCACACAGGAGATATTAGCGTTCACTAACAAAATAGGTTTTCCCAGGTTCACCAAAAACCTTTACAATTGTGTCTTTGTCTGTGGGCTTACACAAAAAAAAAAACCCCACTTCTGAGTTTTCCTGGCTCTCCTCAGATAACCAATACAACAAGATTTTTCTGGCAAATCTTGAAAGAAACCAAAACAGAAAGGAATTTACAATTAAATGTAAAATACCTTAATATCTCCTTCGATGTAGCAGCCCGGTAGAACCAAGTCAGAGTAGATGATTGAATGTCCAAGTTCAATGTCCAATACTCAATTACAATAGTTCTAATTCTAATAGATTTTAAATTTAACCAAGTAGGGCTTGCCTTAATTGATTTTGATTCCAAAGAAAGGGAATAGCGATTCCTCTTATCAAATTAGATTGGAATAGCAGAAACAAAATCAATTAAATAAAGCTAAGGAAAGAGAATATTAAATAAGCACACTTAGCTTAGATAGAGCACAGAAATATCTCTCAGAAGTTCGACGAAGATTGGTTTGAATGGATTAATTAATTCGATGATTTCTTCTGAGATTCATGCTCTATTTATAGGTGAGCAGATCGCATCTTCGACTGGTCTAAGAAACCCTTCGACTAGTCGAAGAAATAACAGATTTGAAAAAAATCGGGCGCGATAAGCTTTGACCGTTCTATGACTGGTCGAAGACCTCCTTCGACTGGTCGTAGGTCACCTTCGACTGGTCGAAGGTCTCCTTCGACTGGTCGAAGACCTTGTGAATTTATCGCTGGACTTTGTGTCGAAGATTTACGACTGGTCGAAGAACCAGTCGACACTGTTCCTTCGACCGGTCGAACAGATCCCTGGACTAGTCGAAGACTAACAGAATTTATCCGATTTTTGTAACAAACTTACGACTGATTGAGGATTTTCTTAGACTGGTCGAAGCAACTTTAGGACTAGTCGAAGAAGGCCTAGGACTAGTCGAAGAACAGACCAAACTTATGTAAAATAAACAATCGATTTATGAATCCAAAGTGACCTACTTCTAAGGTCAACCTAAGGTCAGTCAAACCTCAACCATGAAGTAAGGACATTGAAATATTAGGAACTAGTGACCTTGAAGTATGA
This sequence comes from Magnolia officinalis, assembly GCA_021015155.1. Lineage (NCBI taxonomy): Eukaryota > Viridiplantae > Streptophyta > Magnoliopsida > Magnoliales > Magnoliaceae > Magnolia > Magnolia officinalis. Next base: position 23,287,076 of record JAJHSJ010000013.1, on the reverse strand, counting down.
GCCTTGAAGTCTTGATGTAGCTCAATCTTGAAAGTGTCTTGAATTCTTTATGAACTGCCTTGTACATGTCTTGAGTTCTTTATGAACTGCCTTATACTCTTCTTGAAGTCTTGAAGCTTGAGTCATGTCTTGTGAGTAGTTCTTGCATTCAAGTTTGATCTTTATACTTGTGAGCTTAGCTTGTTCATGAATGTTGATCTTTGAGAGAGCTTCATTTATGCAAGATATATAACAGTGACTTTGGCACCACAAATTTGACAACCAACAGGGATATAAAATATAGCACTTACAATCTCCCCTTTTGTCAAATTAGTGACAAAACACATAACCAAGATAAACATAAACATAAAGTCCAAGATAAACATAAACATAAAGTACAACACCAGTTGCTTCAATATTCAATATTCAACATTCAATTCAACATTCAAACTCCCCCTAAGTAACATAACCAATGTTACTCCTTTCACCTCTCACAATCACATCGTTAAGTTAAGAACAAACCATTCTCCCCCTTTTTGTCACTATATGACAAAGGAAACAACAATAAAGGAGAACTAAATAAAGGGATATATGAGAGTAAACATGAGAAGTTATGAGATTATAGCAAAACAGATATAGAGATACCATGCATAGCTTCATATAGAATAAATATCCAGCGTAAAACAGTGATAGTATCCAACTAAAATTCAGTCAACCAAGTGCTAAATTATAAGGTTATTACAGACCAGAAAATCCCATAAAGACTAGTCAGAATTAGAACTAGAAGACGGAGCAGGAATAGAGGGATCAAGTTGGTGCATGCCTTTGTTTAATCGCCGAAGATATTTCCGCATGTACTTAAATTGAGAATCACGAGTAACAGACATGTTTTCTAATTTTTCATTCAAATTCTCAACTTTACCCTCCAATGCACTCAGACGTGCATCAAAATCAGATGGTACAAAATCTGGATCATTTGTCGAATCAGAATCCAGTTCCTCAAAGATATCATCCATATTAATGTCATCCCCTGCTTCTTTATGACCAGCACCACCACCATTACCACCTTGTTCAGGAAGTAATTCCAGCTTCATCTTATTGAGATTAGTGTTGTTAAAAATCAGATGATGAATAGGTGCTTCATTAACAGGCATATCGACCAACATATGTGTGGCTAATACAGTCATTAAATAACCAAAAGGGATGTCACTATGACCAGGATGGAATCTAAACTGAAGAAGGAAATGACAGATTAAGGATGGCAGACAAATCTGAGTACCACTGGAAATAGCATGAATAATACGTACCATAAATGAGGTCAAGTCAGTTTTATTACCTGACCGAGGATACAGATTAGACACAAAGATTCTGTGGAGCACTCTGTATTTGGGTAACAAAAACCTTGCGGGAAGCGCATTCCCTTTTCGTGTCCATTAAACATCCATGTTACACAAATCTCTAGTGAGCATATGTTTTTCAGAAATTGAGGGTTTATCAGTTAGGTTATGGATAAGAATACCCTCATCATTTACAGGAATCTCCATAAGGGCTGAAATTAAATGTCGATCAATTTCAAATGGCCCTTCACTAGTAGATATTTTAAAAGTTAAACTATCCAGTAAGAAGTCACTTATGCATGTAAACATGGATTGAGCAATGGACTGGTATGCAGGCCCACCCCAATGCAATAAGTTAGCCCAACCTACAGCTTCAAGCAAAGGTAGGATACTAAAAGGTGCAATATGGTTAATATCAATAGGATGTTCAACAATCACATTACGAGATCTAAGGTCTATAACATAAGAAGGATCATTAGTAAGCTCAAGAAGATGACGTTTGGTCAATCTGGAGGAAGTAGAAGGACCACGGGAAGTAGATTTTTTACCTCTAGAAGCCATTTACAACACAGATATCAAGAAATTAAGAAGTTGCAAAGGATTGAGAAGTGGGTTTCTTTAAAACAGATTTTTCAAAAATCAAACCCCAAATCTCAATGAAATAAAAAATAGAAAGCTTCAAGATAGACAAGATAGTAATCTAGATACTGATTTGCAATAAAAACGTAAATGGAACACTAACCTTGAAGAACAAAAATGGTGGGTTCGACAAGTCGAAGCTCGGCTCCTTTGAGAGAAAAAAGGAAATGAGAAAGAAAGCAAAAATCTCCAAATTTAAGTGATTTCCGAGATCTACGACTGGTCGTAGGTATCTACGACTGGTCGTAGGACGACTGGTCGAGTACACTCACGACAGGTCGAAGGAAGTCCAAAAAAAAAGCATATTTCTTGCAATTTTGAAAGAAAATGAAATTAAACCTAGCAAATATATACACTATGATACATGTAGGCATAAATAATCATTTTAAAATACACATGCCAAGATCAAATTTCATCTTATTAAACCTAATTTTATCAAGAGGTTTAGTGAAAATATCAGCTCTCTGATCTTCAGTAGGAATATATTCCAGAGATATAACTTTTTCTTCTACCAATTCCCTAATATAATGAAATCTAATGTCAATGTGCTTAGTACGAGAATGCTGAATAGGATTTTTTGAAATATTTATTGCACTGGAATTATCACAATGCAATAACATAGAATCTGTTTAATTCCATAATCACTCAGCATTCGTTGCATCCAAACAAGCTGTGTACATGCATTACCAGCTGCGATATACTCAGCTTCAGCTGTTGAAAGTGATATAGAATTTTGTTTCTTACTAAACCAGGAAACTAGACAATTTCCAATGTAAAAACAACCACCACTGGTTGATTTTCTATCATCTAGATTACCAGCCCAGTCAGCATCCGAGTACCCAGCTAATTGGACACTAGTCTCATGAGGATACCAGAGACCGAGATTTATAGTACTTGCGACATATCTAATAATTCGCTTGACAGCAATCAAGTGTGATTCTTTAGGATCAGATTGATATCTTGCGCAAATACCAACACTTAGAGAAATATCAGGTCTACTAGCAGTTAAATATAACAAACTACCAATCATACTCCGATAAAGTTTTGAATCAACATTTTTACCATTATAGTCTTTTGAGAGTTTCAGGGTAGTACTCATAGGAGTATCGAAATTCTTGCCATTCTCAAATCCAAATCTCTTGATTAGATTCAAAGCATACTTAGATTGAGAGATGAATATTCCTTCAGGTTGCTGCTTAACTTGCAAACCAAGGAAATAAGTCAATTCCCCAACCATGCTCATTTCAAACTGTGATTTCATCAAGTCTGCAAACTCAGTAGTCAAGTTAGTACAAGTTGAACCATAGATGATATCATCAACATAAATCTGTACTATTAAGATATGATCATTATGTTTTTTAACAAATAGAGTTTTATCAACAGATCCCATTTGAAAATTGTGACTTAAAAGAAATTTTGTTAGTTTCTCATACCATGCCCTAGGTGCTTGTTTTAATCCATAAAGTGCCTTTTTAAGCCGATACACATTATCAGTATTTTTGGGATCTTCAAAACCCATTGGTTGTTCAACATAGACTTCTTCATGTAAATCGTCATTTAGAAAAGCACTTTTCACATCCATCTGATAGATCTTTATCTTTCTAAAACATGCAATGGATATAAATAGTCTGATAGATTCAAGACGAGCTACTGGTGCAAAAGTTTCATCGAAATCAATTCCTTCAATTTGAGTATAACCTTGTACCACTAGTCTAGCCTTGTTTCTAATTATATTTCCACATTCGTCAGACTTATTTTTGAAAATCCATTTTGTTCCAATGATGTGTTTATCTTTAGGTCTTGGTACGAGATACCAAACATAATTTCTTACGAATTGGTTAAGTTCTTCTTGCATCGCAACAATCCAGTTCTCATCAGCAAGAGCTTCTTTTACATTAGATGGTTCTATTTGGGATGTAAAACATACATAATTACATAAATCCTCAAGTTGTCTACGGGTGCGAACACCAGTGAGAGGGTTTCCAAGAATTTGAGTGGTTGGATGATCTTTAACAGTCCTCAATTCAGATTCAGTCTGATTTGATGAAGTATCGGGTTTATCAATGATTAAAACTTCATCATTATCTGAATTAGAGATAGGCTTATTTAAGTGATCATCAATGACAACATTGATGGATTCTTGAATCACACCAGTCCTTTTGTTCAAAACCCTATAAGCATGACTGTTTAAGGAATATCCTAGAAAAATCCCTTCATCACTCTTTGTATCAAATTTTCTAAAATTTTCACGATCACGTAAAATATAGCATTTGCTGCCAAAAACTCGAAAGTATTTAACAGTAGGCTTTTTATTGAACCACAATTCGTAAGCCGTTTTATTATTATCTTTGCTAGTGTAGACTCGGTTAATAATATAGCAAGCTGTGTTGACAGCTTCAGCCCAAAGATTTTTAGAAAGCTTCATGCTATTCAACATGACATTAGCCATTTCTTGAAGTACTCTATTCTTTCTTTCAACAATTCCATTTTGTTGTGGAGTTTTGGGAGCAGAGAATTCATATAATATTCCTTGGTCGGTACAGAACTTCTCAAAATTGCTATTCTCGAATTCAGATTCATGATCACTACGAATCTTACTGATTTGAGAACATTTTTCAGTTTGAATCCTTCTGAGAACTTTACTTACTTCTTCAAGGGTTTCAGATTTATCCCTTAAGAAGACTACCCATGTAAATCTGGTAAAGTCATCAACTATTACCAAGATATACTTTTTCCCACCACGACTTTCCGTTCTGGTAGGTCCTATCAGATCCATGTGGAGGAGTTCGAGTGGTCTTGATGTGGTATTTGAATTCACCTTTTTGTGTGAGTTCCTTGCTTGTTTGCCTATCTGGCACTCACCACATATTTTATCTAATTTCTGAAGTTTGGGTAAACCTCTTATAAGTTCTCGTTTGCTCAATCTATATAAATTTCGATAATGTACATGTCCAAGACGTTTGTGCCATAAATCAGTCTCGTCTGTATGGACCATGTGACATGTTTGATTAGATGATCTGGATTCGCTAATAATATAGCAATTTTCAGATGTTCTACGTCCAGTTAATATTACAGAACCCTTATCGTTTAGTATTTCACAGCTTTGATTAGAAAACCGAACACTATGGTTATTATCACATATTTGAGATATACTAAGCAAGTTATGTTTTAAGCCTTCAACATATAAAATATTTTTAAACACAGGAAGATTAAAAAGTTGAACCGTACCTTGGCCTATAATCTTGCAGTTGCTACCATCACCAAATGTGACTGAACCATCAGTCATATCTTTCAGATCTGTGAATAAAGCTTTGTCCCCTGTCATATGCCTGGAGCATCCACTGTCTAGGTACCATTTTGAATGACTTGTTGCTTTGAAAGCAATGTGAGCAACCAAGCAGGTGACTTTTGGAACCCATTTCATAACTGTTTTAGGTTTAGGAACATAGTTGGTCTTCTTATGTTTATGTTGTAAGAATGACCTATAGAGTTAGATTTTAAGAGCTCCTTGAGTAAATAACTATCTTTTCAGCTAGTGGATTTCGTTTCTGATTAAAGTTGACATGGCTGCTTCTAGGTTTTTGAAAAGTTTTTGAATTTCTAGAAAAATCTTGATAAGTACTTTTCCCTTTTGAGTTTGAGGACTCTCCTTTAAAAACATAGGAGGAGTATACTTTTGTTTAGGAGGTAGATTTTTATCATATCCCAACCCGGATAGATCGCCACATTTTCTTGATCCGGATAAAAGTTTTTCTAACTTTGGATCTCCTTGGGCATATTTCCATGTGTCCTTTAGACTCAGAAGAGAAGATACTTCAGTTTTGAGTTTCTCAATTTCAGATTTCAAATCAATAATTAGGGAGTTTTTGAATTCCAAATCGCATTTTGATTTTTCAAAACAATCTGAAATTTGTGATTTTTCTAAGACAAGCGATTCAAAACATTCTTTGAGTTTAGAAAACTTTTCTTTTTGAAGTTTAAGTTTGACAGCAATTTTACAACTTTCCTTATATAGGGCATTGTAAGCATCTTGAAGATCATCTTCATTTTCACATTCACTACTCAGATTTTCTTCACTTGTTGAGTCATTATCTGAAAATGTGAATTTGGCTAGAGTCATAAGAGCTTTAACCTCATTGCTCAACTCAGTTTCAGAATCTTCTGATTCAGAAGAAGCTTCAGAATCAGATGATTCATCCCATGTAGCCAACATACCCTTCTTCTTGGGTTTGTCCTTTTTAGGACATCTATTTGCTAAATGCCCATATTCTTGACAGTTGTAACATTGATTATCTTTCAAAGATTTTCGAAATTTAGGTCTAAACTTCTTTTTTTCATTTAATTTTTGAAAATCAACCCTTTTCTTGCTTTTGAAAATCTTGTAAAATTTTTTTGCTAAAAGAGCCATATCATCTTCTGAATCAGATTTTTCTTCTGAAATATATTTAGAAGATTTTAGTGCGATAGATTTACCTTTAGGAGCTTTAAAGTTTAACTCGTAGGTTTGTAGAGAACCAACTAGTTCTTCTACCCTCATATTATCCGTATCACGAAGTTCCTGGATCGCAGTTACTTTAGAATTGAACCGTTCAGGAAGTGAGCGTAATATCTTTGCACACACTTTACTTTCTGGGATTTTATCGCCAAGACCCCACATTGAGTTTACAATGTCATTCAATCTAGTGTAAAAGTCCATAAACATTTCATTTTCCTCCATATGAATTTCTTCAAATCTGGTTGTGAGGAGTTGGACTTTAGATTTTTTGACAATTGTAGTACCCTCGTGTGTCATTTCTAATATATCCCAAGCTTGCTTTGCAGTATCACAGGAAATTATTCTTTTGAACTCATCCGGTGATAGTGCGCAAGTAATTGCATTTAGTGCTTTAGCATTAGCATTACTCTCACTTTTCTGAAGAGTGGTCCATTGGTAATATGGTGTGACTTTCATAGATTTTGAACCATCAACCCCAGTAACTTCCATGACAAGAGGTTTCCATTCAGTCACTGTGGCTTGCCACACATTTTCATCCATTGACTTGAGGAAGATCCTCATTCTGGCTTTCCAATAGGCATAGTTGAAGCCATCAAATGGTGGAGGTCTCGTAACTGAAAGGCTATCAAAATTTGACATCTTTTTAAATAGCTTAGATCGTTAGCTTAGGAAATAAATCCAAATAAATAGCAATAAGAACGAGCTATTAGGCTCTGATACCACTTGAAAAGGCCTAGCTATATGTCCTAGAGGGGGGGTGAATAGGACAATGCCAAATAAAACTTATAACAGCAGAATTAAGAAGAATATGATAGCCAAATTAAATTACAATGCAAGAAAGTAAAACAACCTCAAAAATTAGATCTTGAGAGGTTGATACAAATGTTGTTCTAAGGACAACCTTTCACCAAAAACCAGAGTTTATGGTAGGACAACCTTATTTCTAGAAAGATCTTTGTATCAAATCTTAAACCAAAGAGGAATAAGGAAATAAATACAAACTGAATTGAAATAAATTGTAATCACAAATGTATTGTTCTAGGGACAGCCATACACCATAAAAATGGCAGGGCAACCTTGCTGGAACAACTTTAAAGGAAATTTAAATTCAAGTAGATAAAGGAATAGCAGAAAGTAAATTCTAAATTATTACAAAATTCTCACAAAGCTTGAATTAAATGATTACAACATTCACCACATTCATACATCCCACAAAAGAATAATTAAATATTAGAAATGTAAATCATTCAACCATAACACTAGGGATTATAGTGGTTCACCTGTGTGTTCACCAACTGTTAAACAACAGCCACACAAAATGCTACTCCACTCCTAATATCCTCACACAGGAGATATTAGCGTTCACTAACAAAATAGGTTTTCCCAGGTTCATCAAAAACCTTTACAATTGTGTCTTTGTCTGTGGGCTTACACAAAAAAAAAAAAAAACCCCACTTCTGAGTTTTCTTGGCTCTCCTCAGATAACCAATACAATAAGATTTTTCTGGCAAATCTTGAAAGAAACCAAAACAGAAAGGAATTTACAATTAAATGTAAAATACCTGAATATCTCCTTCGATCTAGCAGCCCGGTAGAACCAAGTCAGAGTAGATGATTGAATGTCCAAGTTCAATGTCCAGTACTCAATTACAATGGTTCTAATTCTATTAGATTTTAAATTTAACCAAGTAGGGCTTGCCTTAATTAATTTTGATTCCAAAGAAAGGGAATAGCAATTCCTCTTATCAAAATAGATTGGAATAGCAGAAACAAAATCAATTAAATAAAGCTAAGGAAAGAGAATATTAAATAAGCACACTTAGCTTAGATGGAGCACAGAAATATCTCTCAGAAGTTCGATAAAGATTGGTTTGAATGGATTAATTAATTCGATGATTTCTTCTGAGATTCGTGCTCTATTTATAGGTGAGCAGATAGCATCTTCGACTGGTCTAAGGAACCCTTCGACTAGTCGAAGAAATAACAGATTTGAAAAAAATCGGGCGCGATAAACTTTGACCGTTCTACGACTGGTCGAAGACCTCCTTCGACTGGTCGTAGGTCACCTTCGACTGGTCGAAGGTCTCCTTTGACTGGTCGAAGACCTTGTGAATTTATCGCTGGACTTTGTGTCGAAGATTTATGACTGGTCGAAGAACCAATCGACACTGTTCCTTCGACTGGTCGAACAGATCCCTGAACTAGTCGAAGACTAACAGAATTTATCCGATTTTTGTAACAAACTTACGACTGATTGAGGATTTTCTTAGACTGGTCAAAGCAACTTTAGGACTAGTCGAAGAAGACCTAGGACTAGTCGAAGAACAGACCAAACTTATGTAAAATAAACAATCGATTTATGTATCCAAAGTGACCTACTTCTAAGGTCAACCTAAGGTCAGTCAAACCTCAACCATGAAGTAAGGACATTGAAATATTAGGAACTAGTGACCTTGAAGTATGAGCCTTGAAGTCTTGATGTAGCTCAATCTTGAAAGTGTCTTGAATTCTTTATGAACTGCCTTGTACATGTCTTGAGTTCTTTATGAACTGCCTTATACTCTTCTTGAAGTCTTGAAGCTTGAGTCATGTCTTGTGAGTAGTTCTTGCATTCAAGTTTGATCTTTATACTTGTGAGCTTAACTTGTTCATGAATGTTGATCTTTGAGAGAGCTTCACTTATGCAAGATATATAACAGTGATTTTGGCACCACAAATTTGACAACCAACAGGGATATAAAATATAGCACTTACAGTAAACCCTATAGCCCCGTCATCTGAATGGCCTAAGCGAAGCCTCCAGAGAACTTCATGTAGGAGAACTCATCCTGATCATCATAGTAATCAGGCTCAGCCTCCTGCGTCTCGTCGATACCTGCATCTAAGACAGAGTCTAGTGGGTGTCCAGAACACCATCCCATAACGTGGGAGTGAGTAGCTAACTTAGTGGAACGATAAAGCATAGGTTAACATGTTATCAATTCAGTCAAGCAGTAATGATAAAGCAGTATAATCAAATACTCCTAAATACTCTTATTAATGCAAGTATGGAATGCAGTCATGATGCATGCCCTCGCCAATGCTCCCTCGTGCGACATCATCTTACGTCTGCGGCAAGCGTTCATCCCTCAGTGCTCCACAACGCCAGGCACATGCAGTGCTATGTTATGAGCGTGATTACCGAGTTGTTATTAGTCCTTTTCATACAGCAGTATTGGAAAATGAAGGTACCTCCCTTATATCATTCTCAAAGAATGATCCATTCTAGGGTCGTCAGTCCTAGATAATCTCATACGATGGTGCGGTTTTAGGTCGCTGTAAAGGGCTGTCAAGGATGTTACACGCACTCGTTGCATCGCTCTCCCATCACCTTATCAATACAGGCCTAGTTTATACTCTGTTTACTATGAGAAGACTCGTCGCCTCACCACAGATTTAAAGTATGCTTGAGGTCACTACAAATGGCTGTCAAGACTGTTACACGCAATCGTTACACCACTCCCCCATCACCTTATCATTGTAGGCCGACAACTCGAATACAGTGTCTCATACCACCGTATTCGGCTCACGAGTCTGTGTTGATCACTGGTCACTACGGGGAGGCACATCGCCCCAGTATAGGCCGACAGCTCGACCACGGTGTCCCATACCACCATGCCCGGCTCATGAGTCTTAGCGGACCAAGGTACTAAGGCTAAGCGGGATTCACTGGTGAGTTTGGTACCTTAGGTTCAAACAGAAGCGTCCATACATGGTAAACATACATTGGCAGATCGGGTTACTTGACGAGCTCGACTAATACGAGCGCACATTGCATCGATCGACATGAAGTGCATAAGCACTTCGTGTGGCCTAACCACTGCCAACGACCAATACACGACTCGGGTTCGTCAATCACATCATACGTGGTGAGTGAATCTCAACCACGACTTCAAGCCTGTTACCGATTGCCTGGACTATAACTTAACCCCAATCACATTCAATCCATAACCAGAAAGCATGTATAGTAGTCAAAGCATAAGTAACAAGTAATTCAAATATGTTAACAAGCATGTTATAAAGTACAATGTAAGCAGGAAATACAACACATACATTTCATAAGTAAGCGATTAAATTAAACAACTTGCATGGAGGAAATCATACACATCTCTAAGGTATTTGAGAATCCTATCTCAACACCTACCTAAAGCACTATCTCTTAAGTACTTACTCATACAAGCATTTTCACAAACACTTAGACTACACTTATTTAACATACCTAACGTATATTAGCCAAAACATGTATTAGGGCGAATCCTTTCGTTGAGAAAGTGTCATACACATATATAGCATATACACATAGTAATTAATCATGGTAAACACACTTTCATATATTGCACGTATACAGTATTTTCTACAATTATACCGAATACACTAAACGCCATAATTTGCATACGTAACTGAATCGCAAAACGAACAGCGCATTTTGCATGTGAAATAACATCCAGATCATGAATCTATCATTATCTAACATTGAAAGCTTTGAAAACCATAACCTATACGTCTAAAGTCCGCACCTTACGCCGTAGAAGCGTAACGAAGTCGATAGAATCTCTAAGTCTTCGTCGAGGTTGATATGACGACCTAAAGCACGAGTTGAGTCAGCTATTTCGCTACTTGCAACATTGGAAACTTTAGAACAGATTAGGGTTAGGTTTTTCTTACCTAGGAATGAAGCCAGAATCACCGGAAAAGCGATTAGATCGTGATGGTTAAGCACGTATGGTAGCAGGGTAGAGTATCAGGAAGATGCTCCCACTTCTCTCACATTTTCTCTCTCTTTTCTCTCTTCTCTCTCCTAGGGTTTCTATCAAATTCGTATGGGCTGAATGAGAGGGTTTAAGGTCCTTATATAGGCTCAAAACACTCCAAATTAGACCCAGGGCCATGGTATACTTAGATTATGTCCAAATACGGACTGTTCCGTCTCAACGGAGCACTTCTGGATCCCCCCTTGAGCCAAAGGTCGGACTTAAGCTCACCGACCTTGGATCTAGGTCGAGTTAAGTTTTCTTTCCAGTCGGGTTCCTAGACCACACATGGCGGACCAGTTTCAGTTCAACGGTCACTGAAACTCGATCAGGGTTACAAGTACACAGACATGTATGGTAAATGTTCCCTGATCTGAGGGTGTATTTGGGTTAGATTCTGATGGTCTGATTGCTTATATTTGGCCCGCAAGCGACACGTCTCAGATTACTTAAATTAGATTTAATTTCTAAAGAAAACCACATTTTCTCACACTCCTCGCTCCGAGCTCAAGCGAATAGCCCTGGGACACTATCTGGTTTTAACTTCCGAGATGGTTGTCAAGCCCAACAAGGCGGTTCTAATTCTATAACTTCGTATTATTCAAACTTTTGATGTGCGGTCCAGATCTGATACAGAGTTTCAATGTGCTTCCGAGAGCAGCTGGGTAATGAGATTGATCCTAGATTTTAGGGTAACCTAGCGTCAATGATTCTACAAGTTTTGGGTCTTGCAAATCGTATTTAAAGTGATTAGTGTGGATTTCGTATGTAATCTAGTTTAACACTAGTTAATCCTCGTCTAATTTCTAAAGGATTTGGTCCTGAGTGATTTCTACCTGAGGTGGTACTCGAGCCTTTGTATGGGATTTTCCAAGTCGTTATAGATGAATATTGATTTGACCAGTTTGTAACTGGTGCATGATTCTTTGACTAGGTTGTAACTGGTGCATGATTCTTGATTGTGCATATTATGCTTATCTTATTTTATGTATTTTGTTTTGTCACAAATTTGACAAAGGGGGAGATTGTAAATGCTATTCTATCTAGTTCCTATGATTGTCAAATTTTGTAGTACCAAAACCTCTTGGAATCTGTATCTTGTATAGCTCATATACATATTCAAGATCATGCAATTCATATACAAGAACAAATGTCTTTTACCTCAAGAACTTCAAATGCAAGAATAAGAGATTCACAAGTTCAAGTACAACATCAAGTGATAGTTCAAGGTTTCAACGCTTCAACTATGTCAAGACAAAGTGCTTTGGTTTGGAACTCAAAGCTGAAGGTGAAATACAAGTCACAAGTACTTCAAGTTCAAGCTTCAAAGTACTTCAAGTTCAAGCTTCAAAGTACGTCAAGATATCAAGCTTCATGTACTTCAAGATCAACTATCAACCGAAGCGAATGATGATTCAATGTTCAAATATCACTTATAAGGTATGTATGACCCTAGATTGACCATAGGTTAGGTCGTATTGATCGCATACTTAATTTGGGTCATTATATAATTGTATAGACTAGTCCTAGAACTGGCTCGACCAATCCAAGAATTTTCTCGACCAGTCCAAGGTTTGTTACTAATTTTTGAAATTTTTTATTGGACCCTCGACCAGTCCTGGAGACTACTCGACCAGTCGAGCAGGCTCGACTCAAAGTCCAACAACCAAATTGGGTCCCACACGACCAGTCGAGAGCATGGCTCGACCGGTCGTGTAGGCCACTCGAGTAGTCGAGCAAGCCACTCAACCAGTCGTGGAACGATCTTATCTTATCGCGCCCATTTTTTTGAATTCTTGTTAGTCCTTCAACCAGTCGAGTTGTCCTCTAGGCCAGTCAAGTGAACAGTTTCTGCACTTATAAATAGAGCACGATTTTCATTCAATTCAAGCAAAATCAAGACACCACTCTAAGAGATAAGTTTGTAATATTCTTAAGCTATTTAATGCTCATTTAATATTCTCTTTAATTTAGCTTTTTGTATTTGATTTTGAGTTCTATATTCTAATCTTATTTGAAGAAGGGATTTAAGTTTTCCCCTTTCTTGGAATCAAAATCAAATCAAGCAAGCCCAAGGTGATTTAATCTAAAATTCAATTAGAACTTAGAACAATTTTATAAGTGAGTGTAGACATTGAACATCTACGTTGAACATTTACTTCGAATTGGTTCTTCCGGGATTCATCAAAGGATAATATCCAGATAAGTATATTTACATTTCTGTAAATATTTCTTTTGGTTTTTTAGGTTGTGCTAGAAAAATCTCTTTTTCTTTTGGTTTGTCTGAGGTAATCCAAAAAACTCAGAGTATGGGATTTTTTGAATTGTGTAAGCCCACTTGAAAGACACAATTGTGAAGGTTTTAGGTGAACCTTGAAAAACCTATTTCATACTGAACGCCAATATCCACTGTGTGAGGATATTGGGAGTGGAGTAGTTATGTAGCTGTTTTTCTAAATAGTTGGTGTACACACAAGCGAACCACTATAATTTTTGTCTTGTGGTGGGTGATTGATTGTGGCTTTGTGTGAATGTTGTAATTTCTTTTTAAGCCTTTGTGGAGAATATTGTAATCTCTTTTAAGCAAGTGTGGGAATGTTGTAATAGCTTAGTTTATTTTCTTTGTTATTTTTATTCTTTATTCCTTTGTATCGATTTGAGATTTTGATACACAGACCTTTTTAGGAATCAGGTTGTCCTACCATAAGCCATTGGTTTTTGGTGTAAGGTTGTCCTTAGAACAACATTTGTATCAACCTCTCAATACTTGTACATTTGAGGTTGTTATTCATTTGTGCTTTGTGGGATTGTTAAGTGCTATCTTTATTTATATCTATCTAATTTCGCATTTAATTTTTTAATTTGGCATAGTCTTATTCACCCCCCCCCCCCCCCCACACCCCCCCCCCCCCCCCCCCCCCAGGACTCTTAACTTGGCCTTTTCAGTGCCCCCAAGTGTATGTCGTGATTTGGATCATTCTCACTCTAACCGTTGGGCCAGCCGTTTCATCCATTTCTTCTGATGCCTATCTGAGGTGGCATGTTGTAACGTCCCGTCCAACCAGCACAGTATCATGAGGCGTCCACGTAGGATTTGCCGCAGGACCATCCATTTAAACTACTCAGGGTGAGGTACCACCAGTTAATCAACCTGGGATTAGCCCACTAAAATAGACCAGACAGGTCATGATGGGACCTGGTGTGGCCCACCAAGCCTGATGGCCGTTTGCACTTGACAACAGCCCGTATGGGCCACCCAGTGACCGAGGAGGGTCAGAAAAATCTAAAACTTTAGAAAATCATAGATCTCACTGGGCTTGTGGTCCATCGCGGACTACGGACCCAGTGGACACCCATAACTGGGATCTGGCACTAGCCGAATGCACCCCACCAATGCCAGAATTGGAATCTGCCACTTATAAATGAAACCGGGATACCAGGCGTTCCAGCCGTCGAATTTCTTCCAAATTTACGGTGACGGTTTAATATATTTTTCTACACCCGTCCACCAAATCTGGGACCTGATCGTGGAACGGTGACCGTTGATCACAAATCGAACCCGTGCGACTAAACCCCACATCTGATCGTTCCCAAATTTTACGTGACCCTTCATCGGGCCATGGAGCACCTACCCTATAAATTTCATGGTCAGAGGGCCACCAGAGATGCCCCATCAAATAGAATGGGCCCCCACAGGGCCATTTAAGGGTCGGTAACGCCTTCTCAGATCATATATCCGTTCATCCGTTCGTCCTGAATTTTTGCATGGACCCTAGTCGGGCCATAAGGAACCTACACGCCGAATTTGGTGGCCGGAGGGGTGTTGGGTCCACCCCAAGACCAATATGGAGCCCTAATAGGCTATTTTGGGAATTTTAGGAAACTTGGGGCCAAAGGGCCCAAGTCTAGAGAATAAAGCCCTAAGGCCTTCTCTCTCATAACCCCCATTTTCCAACAACAAGCCCTCTCTCCCTCATAACTTCCTTCAATCTTCCACCACCAAATCTCTCTCCCTCATAACTCCACTCTTCCAACAATCCATCTCTCTCCCTCATAACTCTTCAAATCTCCAACAACCCATCTTCCTAACCATTCTCCAAAGGAAACACTTCGCCCTAACCTCAACTATCGTCGTGGGACGTCTAGGTAAGGTCTTTCACCCATTCTTCTTGAAAATCCATGTATTAAGAAGGGTTTGGCTTGAAATTCTAACATGCAAGAGCTTGTTTTAGGGATTCCGGCCGATCGATCCAAAAGCCCTCTTTCCTAGGACGTTTTCCGAATCTCCAACGACCCATAGGTGAGGACTATTGTTCTTAGGTGGCCTAGCACCAATTTTAGTGTGGGTTTAATGATTTTGAATGCTTGGATGTCATATTAGAAATTCTAGAGAAACCCTAGGGATTACATGTTTGTTGGAATTGTTTTGTATGTGCATGCTTAGCTCTCAAATGTGATATAGATCTTGCCTTTCACATGATATTATGTATGGATGATAATATGCTCATGGTTGTTTGATTTTTTTTCCCTCATATGTAGTGTTTCATTGTGTGTATGATTATTTACACTTGTACTCATCGTTCCTTAAGATGGAGGAAGTGTTTAACTTCCTCACACGACCCATACACTCACATGCACCTTGTTTTCGTGATAACATTTGCCGACTTGATAGAAGTATTCGCTTTGTATGCTTGAGATATATGAGAATATGATATTGACGTACTAGTTGATAATTTGGATAGTGGGCATGTTGTAGATTTCATTCACTCCCTTGGATTGGTCAGGAACATGATGAGAGATGGTAGTCCCATCAGTAGGACTATGCTAGGGCTATATCCGTGGGTTTGGGCGGGAGTGTTCGAGTGGCTGTAGTTTGACTACATGGGTCCCTTGTGCCCGAGGTCACTCGTCTCACGCTCGCCTGGCCCGTGCGGTCTAACCTACTATCTGACCAACCTTGTTTGTCAACCATGTTTTCTCACCTATGTATAGAACCTGGAACACCTTATAACCATTGTGGCCCATTGATACTTAGACTATAATGGGTCCACCGTCTCATGAGCCGGGCATGGTGGAATGGGACACTATGTCCGAGCTGTCAGCCTACGCTAGGGTACCGCGCCTCCCCGTAGTTACCGCGATCGATCCATTCCTTTCGGCACTCCTCATGTGCTTGGAGTCGGGGATGAGGGACCCGACGGGATCACGGACCGCGGGGACTAGGCCTCACGCGTTGATGGGGTCTTGGCCTCGCAACCAGCTTAGGGCATTGATATGTAGGGTGTACCAGAATCCCCAACCTGCTGGATGACCGGACTTAACTAATAACTCGGCTAACACGATCGCATTGCATCGTATTAGTTAGGGTGACGACTCGGCAGTCGATGTCGCTCTGAGGGAATGTTGTCATATGTGATCGTTAGATGGAGTCGCTCGAGGGAGCATTGTGGCGAGGGCATGCATCATATCATCGCATTGCATGCATATTTAATAAGAGTTGTAGGTATTGTTGATTACTGCTTTTCATTAAATTCATATTATAATTGATGTCTATTATAACTTAAGATTAATAGTTCACACTGAGTTGATCACTCACTCCCACTCTGGGACGGTGTTTTAAAACACTAACCAGACTCCCTCATAGATGCAGGGGATACAGAGCAGCTGGAGCGTGGCGATGCTACCCTCGACGTGGAGGAAGAGCTATCATACTTCCAGCTGATGGACGGCTCTCAGTCTGTTGGAGAGGCGGGAGCGGACCACTGAGTTGTGGGCTCAGTCCCATTCTTTTTGGATATCTTATTCTTTTACGGTTTTGTTGGGTGGCGCCATATGCCCTTCATTCTTTTGGACATGTATATAGATATTTATGTTGTCTTCTTCCATTTCAGTAGACTTGTGGTTGTGCTTCATGTTCCAGGTTGTTCCAAATTGTGCAATTAATTTGACTAATCATAAAACCATAAAATATATGATAAGTGACCCCGGGAACTCGGGAGTTGAGTATATACATGACCCCCAATTTTCAGTTCGTTATAAGTTGGTATCAAAGCATGGTTTGGAATTAATTGGGCCATGGGTCATGAACTCACTACGCGCCCGCTGACTTGTGAGGATGCACAATAGAAGCCGCAACAGGGACTTAGGACGCAAGGAACTACCCTAGAAGTTTAGAGTGTATCGGTCTAGGATTGAGCCGACCATCTTAGGTGAGCGGTGGAACTTGCTAGGAATAGGGATTGGTAGCAAGAGTAGGTAGCGGTGCTAGGAATTGGGACCGGAAGTCGTACTGGATCTCGGCCCTCGAATAGGGACGTGCCGGGGATCAAAAGAATTGAAGGATGGAGCCAACGTTCAAGTGTGGATGAGCTAGTTTCGGGCCAATTTTGATTGTTCTGGCCCATTTGGGGATAGAGTCTTAGCGGTGAACGAAATTTCACCAGAAATAGTGGAAACATAGAAAATCAGACTTTTTACCCCTAAGCAGGAAGAATCTCTTGAAACGAATAGGCCCATTACGTAGATCAGTCTCTCCTACCCCAAATTCATATATGGCGTGTTAAGTAACTCATTCCGGACGGGGAGATTGCGGCCATCGCAAGGCCGCAATTCAGAGGGTCGGCGCCGCCAGCACCCGAGGTACAGAGAGCTGGCACCGCAGCGCCCGACGTCCAGGGACCCAGCACCACAGTACCTGGCCTCGGCGCTGTAGCGCCCGACGTCCAGGGACCCGGCGCCCCCAGCGCCCGATGCCGAAATTAGGATTTTTTCCTCCCTTTCAATACAAATGCAAGTGGGGCCCACCTTTCTTGCTATTTAGGAATTTTTAGGGTCATTTCCCTCCATTCCAACACTTCTCCATCCCTCCTAAACTCTCTCCAAGGAAAACCAAGCACCCATTCCCCTCCTCTCTCACTCTCCCATCCTAGATTCCTCCAACTCATCTTCTTCTTCAAATCCTCCTATTTCTCAAACCTATTCTCCCTTTTCCTCTCAAAACTATCCTCCCAAACCATCCCACATCCATTTCTTTTCTTTTTCCAACCCCAATCTCAAAAAGAACCCATCTCCAACCAAACCCCATCACCTCAAACTCCATTTTCCATTTCTTCAAATCCATTTCCGACCCACCCTTCTCCAACATCATCCCATAAACTCCCTTCTAAACCCCACCTTCACTCCTCCATATCCTCCATTCTTCTTCCTCATTTCCCAACCATTTTCCACCTCCAAATCCTTTCTACTTCCCTTTCCAACAAACCTCATCTCAAACTCATCCCCAAGTCTCATTTTCCAAACCCATTTTCAATTCCATCCTTCTCCCATTACCATTTTCATCTCCCAACCCATCTCCACATCCCTTCTCCCAATTCCACACTAAACTCACTCCTCTTCAAAACATTCTCATCAAACCCATTCCTAGAAACCTTTCTTCATCTTCTCCATTCAAGTGGTTCATTTCCTCATGAGAAAGAAGAGACCAACTCCCGCCGAGCCGGGACCGAGCCGAGAAAGGCGGAACAAGCAAAAGGCTGATCCGAAGGGGAAGGCGGTTTCCGAAGTTCGATGCAAGTGCCGAAACGATTCCCACGGAAGGCTAGCAACTCAGGCCTCTCAATCGCCCGTCGAAGATATGGGAAATTTTCTACAGCGCAGTGTCGCCTTTGAAGTCTCCGTGGAGGAACACCTATTCGACCTATGCGCTGTACTCGCCCACCTTTTGAAGAAGGACTGGGGCCCGGTCTTCTACTGAAATCATCAGGCAGATGAAGGACTAGTTAGAGCCTTCTATATGCGGATCAGGAACCCTTAATTCAAGCCTCTGGGTTTTGATATTGTAGTGGGAGGCGAGAGGACTCTCGTTGGGGTGGCGGACATTGCTGACGTGCTTGGAGTGGCACGGGCGAGTTACAGATTGATGAGGGGTGTCTAGATTCGAGCCAGGCCTGCGATGTGCGAACCCGCTTTCTGTGTGGCCGAGTAGCCCAGTGGAAACGAGGAGAGCGTGGGCAAGGTCTGAGCGCGGCCAAATTGACCCCAGAGTATCGGGTATTCCACCGCATCTGCACCCACAACGTGTACCTGAGACTAATAAATCGCTCCGAGTGCTCCCGCTATATGGTGGAGTTTTTATACCAGGTGGGGAGGGGAACCGATGTGTGCCTCCCTAGTGTGGTACTTCACCAAATTGTGCGGACTACACGAGCCACAAGGAAGATCGCATGCCTCCCGTTCGGTCGCCTGATCTGTCGGTTGGCCTCAGAGTACAGAATACACGGATTGAATGAAAATCCAGTACCGGTACAGCTTCTGGGCGACGACATGTTGAACAACCTGAGGGTGGGTCCCAAGCAGCGACAAGCCCACATCGACCAATATGGGGACCCTGACGAAGAAGAAGATGACAGCGATAGGGATGAAGAGGAAGGAAGTGAGGACGAGGGTGAGGCCGAAGCGCCTGGAGGCCCCGAGGAAGCTGAAGAAGCAGAAGAAGCCGAGGAAATTGAAGGAGTCGGTGAGGAGCCACCTATCGCTCCAGATGTACTTGGGCGCTTCGGTACACTCGATTCTAGGATGGACAGGATTGAGGAGAACCAAGCCAGGATCGAGGAGAACCAGGCAAGAATTGTGGAGAATCAAGCAAAGCAGGAGAAGTGGAATAAGAAGATGTACCGGGCCATAAAGGCCCTGATCTGCTGTAGTAAGGGGGATGAAGCACCCATGTTCCCGTCTAGCTCGGAAGAATAGCAGTTTAACTCTAGGAATAGCTAGTAGTTGCTTTATGTTAGTTAAGACTATCTACATATAACGTAGGGTAGTTAGGACCTTTGCTTTTTAGCTTGTATTTTCCTTTCTGTCTAGCATGTTTACTTATGCTTGTAATCCATGCTGTAACATGTAACTAGCCATGTCAATGGCATTTTGAAATCAATGTGAATGCATGGATTGCCTCGGAAGATTTTATTTTATTTTTTTTGTCGTCCTGAAATTGCCTGTATGTATGTTGCTTGTGTTCACAAATAAATTATGTATGGATCTCGCATTGTACGCATAACCTGGGTATGAGAAAGGTTCTAGTACCTAACCCATTCAAGGACATTTTTCAGGAAATGCCTCCGCGACAGGAAGGTCGATTTGTCCGCCTTCCTCATGGTGGCTTAGTCGATCGGGACCAGGTCCCTGACGAACAACAGGGCCCCCAAGGGGCGAACGGTTCCCAAAATACGGGTAGCACCACCCAGGAGGCGGCCCCAAATGCTTCGCCGCCACAAGCCGTGGCACCTGTACCCCCTCCGCCACAGGCCATGGACCAGATGGGCCAAATGTTGCTTCTCATGCAACAACAACAATAGATGATGGCCGCAAGTATGCAACAACAACAGCAGATGATGACCACAAATATGCAACAAAAACAGCACATGTTGGCCACTGTAATGGGGGCCTTGGCTCAGAATTTGGGCATACCACAACCGGAACTACCCACTATGGCCGCACCTGCTACTAACGTAAACAACCTATATGAGCGGTTCTAGAGGCATAGGCCGCCGACTTTTGCCAGTACCCACCGCCCAGAGGAAGCCGAGTATTGGCTCAACCGGGTCATCAAGCTGCTTTGGCCCCTCCATTTTTCTGAGGCAGAGAATGTAGAACTCACTTCCTACCTCTTTGAGAAAGAGGCGGACTTGTGGTGGGAGAGCATCCTCCGGACCATCCCGAGGGCTACGTATGGACGTGGGATGCGTTCGAGGCCCGTTTCAACGAGAAGTATATCCCTCAGTCGTACCAGCATGAGAGGAAAAATGAGTTCCTCTGCCTGCAACAGGGTGGAATGAGCATAGCACAATACGAGAACCGGTTCACCGTACTCTCACGCTACGCTTCCGAAATGATCGCCAAAGAAGCGATCATGATGAGACGGTTCACAACAGGGCTGAGGAGCGGCATCCGCTCCAAATTGTGCTGCATGAATATCAGGACCTACGCCGAGCTTGTTGAAATGTCCATTCGGGCGAAGCAGGATGAGGAACGAGTACCACGGACTCGTTCACAGTTGGGCCCACGAAACCGGATGGAGGGGCCGTCCTCTTCTTTTACCTGGAAACGGCCGCGCCTGAATTCTTCGCCTAGGCTTGCGGTCGCACCGGCGCCTCCTACATGACCTACCCAGACGTACAGCTATTGTAGGAGGGCCGGTCATTCCGAGTCATACTGCTTCACAAGGATGAGGGACCTCGGCTTCACGCTGCCTCAGCGCAACAACAGGCCTCCACAGCAGGCATTACAGATTCCGCCTCTACGGACGATGGGGCCTAGCCCTCAATTTCGTCGTCCTTCTACACCTCAAGCTTGGCCACCACAACGGCCCATGCAACGGCCAAACCTTCCTCAGCAGGCACGAGTTCATGCCTTGGCAACAAAAGGCCAAGATGCTACCATCCCCACTCCAGCGGCCTTTGAGGTGACGGTCCACATTGAAGGTACTCCCATATTCCTTTTGGTGGACACTGGGTTCACTGTTTCTCTCATATCGCATACAACTATCAAGCATCTAGGACTACACCTCACTCCTATGGTAGGAGTGAAAATCATCGCAGCCGCCGGGACCTTCTCCGAAGCAACAAAGATGTGTTGTAATTGCCCCATAGACTTGGGCGGCAAAGTGGTACTCGTAGACCTGATAGCAACCAAGCTTTTCCACTACGATGTCATCCTGGGCATGGACTAGTTGAGTAGAATGAAGGTGAAAATTGATTGTGACACTAGATCTGTAGAGATACATGACGACGACGACACCTCCTTCACATTTTCAGTTCAGGTCAGCTATGCACGTAGAATTCTGTGTTATGCATCATTAGAGGAGGGGTATTAAGGGCCTTCGCTAACTTGCACACCCGTAGTCCAAGATTTTGTCGACATGTTTAAAGTCATACCTAGACTTCCTCCCCGACGTGAGATAGACTTCACGATCGATCTGACTCCAGGTGCCAAGCCCATCTCTTTGCCTACCTATCGCATGCCCCTATGTGAGATGGAAGAACTAAGGTCCCAAATTGACAAATTGCTAAAGTCAGGCTTTATTCGACCCAGTGTATCGCCATGGGGAGCTCCGGTCTTATTTGTGAAGAAGAAGGACGGCACGTTGCGGTTATGTGTAGATTACAGGAGATTGAACCAAGTGATGGTTCGAAACAAATATCCTTTGCCCAGAATTGACGACTTGTTTGATCAGCTGAGGGGTGCTCAATTCTTCTCAAAAATTGATCTACAATCAGGATATCATCAACTACGAGTCAGGGATGAGGATATACAGAAAACGGCATTCAGAACCAGTTTTGACCATTATGAGTTCCTAGTTATGTCGTTTGGGCTTACCAACGCTCCAGCAGTGTTCATGGATCTCATGAATAGGATTTTCAGGCCATTCTTATACAGATTCGTCATTGTATTCATTGACGACATCCTGATTTATTCAAAGGGCCATGAAGAACACGAAGAACATTTAAGAGCGGTCTTGAAAACACTTAAGAAGAATCAACTGTTTGCACAATTCAGAAAGTGTGACTTCTGGAAGGAGGAGGTCAAATTTCTGGGACATGTAGTGTCCAAGGAGGACATATCAGTGGATCTCGCCAAGGTAGCGGTCGTACAAGATTGGAAGCAACCAAAGTCGGTTACAGAAGTGAGAAGTTTTCTCGGTCTCGCCGTTTATTATAGAAGGTTCATTAGAGACTTTTCAAAAATAGCCCGGCCACTATCCCAGCTGACACGGAAGGACCTCAAGTTGCCTGGAATGAGAAGGCAGAGGCGGCCTTCCAAGAGTTGAAAGATAAACTGACTTCGGCACTTGTGCTTGTGCTTCTTGAGCAAGGGGTCAAGTACACTGTCTATACAGACGCCTCTCATGTGGGCTTGGGTTGTGTACTTATGCAAAAGGACAGGGTAATTGCTTATACATCTTGGCAATTAAGGAAACATGAGGAGAATTATCTCACCCATGACCTCGAGCTTGCGGCAGTAGTTTTCGCATTGAAGATATGGCGACATTATCTTTATGCTGAGGAATTTGAGCTCTTTTCTGATCACAAGAGCCTTAAGTACATCTTCACCCAAAAGGACCTGAACATGAGGCAGCGTCGCTGGATAGAGACGTTGAAGGACTTCAAGTTCGATGTTTCGTATCACCCTGACAAGGCCAATCTGGTGGCGGACGCATTGAGTCGCAAAAAGATGATCGAATTTGCGGCCCCGCTAATGGTGAGAGAGTGGGACATCGTGAAATTTGTACGGGACTTTGACATGAAGCTAACCATGGAGGAGCCGTACGAGGTAGTAGCCCACCTTCAAGCCCAGCCAATAGTTGATAGCAAAATCATTAAAGCCCAGGAGGGAGATGAGTTATTGCAGAAGATGAAGGAAAGAGCAAGGAATGATGAGAAGTCCGAGTGGAGAGTTGGAAAAGATGGGGGATTGCGGTACCGAGGCCGCCTTTGCGTTCCAAACCTTCTGGGACTATGAGAGGAAGTCCTAAATGCCGCTCACAACTCTAAGTTGGCGATGCACCCTGGTAGTACGAAGATGTACCGGGATTTGAAGCGAAACTATTGGTGGGACAACATAAAGAAGGAAATAGAGGAGTACGTGTCCCGATGCCTCACTTGTCAATAAGTCAAGGCCGAACACCACCGACCACCGGCCATCTGCAACCAATGCCTATAGCAGAATGGAAATGGGACTTCATATCTATGGATTTTATTTCCGGTTTGCCCAAGACCAGGAAGGGGCATGATTCGATATGGGTGATCGTGGACAGGCTCACCAAATATGCCAATTTCCTGCCAATCAAGACTTCTAGCTCCGCCGATGATTTGGCTAAGCTGTATATTAAGGAAATAGTGCGGCTCCATGGCGTCCCATTGGAGATTGTGTCGGACCGGGATACTCGCTTCACGTCAATTTTCTCGACCCGCATTCAAGAAGCTATGGGAGTGAAACTGAAGTTTAGCACCGCCTTCCACCCACAGACAGATGGGCAAACCGAGCGGGTGAACCAGATTTTAGAAGACATGTTGCGGGCTTATGTTCTAGACTTTCAGGAGAGCTGGGACGATTGTCTCCCGTATGCCGAGTTCGCCTACAACAATAGCTTCCAGGCTAGCATCTGCATGGCGCCTTATGAGGCTTTGTATGGGCGTCCGTGCCGAGCCCCGCATGTTGGGAAGAAATTAGCGAGAAGAGCTTGCTAGGACTGGATTTGGTATGAGTCACGACTGAGAAGATTGGGATTATCCGGCGCCGCCTCTTGACGGCCCAAAGCAGGCAGAAAAGCTATGCCGACACAAGGCGAAGGGACTTGGAATTTGAAGCAGGCAGAAAAGATCTCTCCAATGAAGGGTGTTTTGCGCTTCGACAAGAAGGGAAAGCTCATGCCCTAATTCATCGGGCCTTTCCAGATTTTGGACCGTGTCGGTGTAGTTGCCTATCGCTTGGCCCTACCTACGACACTCGCCGGAGTGCATAACGTCTTCCATGTATCCATGTTGAAGAAGTACGTCTCCGATCCTTCACACATCATCAAGTGGGAGCATGTGAAACTCAAGGAAGATGCCACATATATCCTTCGACCCACTCGAATATTGGATAGGAAGGAGCAGGTCCTACGCAACAAGGTCATCCCATTGGTCAAGGTCCTATGGACCCATCATGATGAAGAAGAGGTCACTTGGGAGACAGAAGCAGCAGTCCACAAACATTACCCAAGCCTGCTTCAGCAATACGAATAGGTACAAATTTCGAGGACGAAATTTATTTATAAGGGGGGTAGATTGTAACGTCCCGTCCAACAAGCACAGTATCATGGGGCGTCCACGTAGGATTTACCGCAGGACCATCCATTTAAACTACTCAGGGTGAGGTACCACCAGTTAATCAACCTTGGATTAGCCCACTAAAATAGACCAAACAGGTCATGATGGGACCTGCGTGGCCTGCCAAGCCTGATGGCCGTTTGCACTTGACAACAGCCCGTATGGGCCACCCAGTGACCGAGGAGGGTCAGAAAAATCTAAAACTTTAGAAAATCATATATCTCACTGGGCTTGTGGTCCATCGCAGACTATGGACCCAGTGGACACCCATAACTGGGATCTGGCACTAGCCGAATGCACCCCACCAATGCCAGAATTGGAATCTGCCACTTACAAATGAAACCAGGATACCAGGCATTTCAGCCGTCGGATTTCTTCCAAATTTGCGGTGACGGTTTAATATATTTTTCTACACCCGTCCACCAAATTTGGGACCTGATCGTGGAACAGTGACCGTTGATCGTAAATCGGACCCGTGCGACCAAACCCCACATCCGATCATTACCAAAATTTGCATGGCCCTTCATCGGGCCATGGAGCACCTACCCTATAAATTTCATGGCCAGAGGGCCACCAGAGATACCCCATCAAACAGAATGGGCCCCCACAAGGCCATTTAAGGGTCGATAACGCCTTCTCAGATCATATATCCGTTCATCCGTTCATCCTGAATTTTTGCATGGACCCTAGTCGGGCCATAAGGCACCTACACGCCGAATTTGGTGGCCGGAAGGGTGTTGGGTCCACCCCAAGACCAATATGGAGTCCTAATAGGCTATTTTGGGAATTTTAGGAAACTTGGGGCCAAAGGGCCCAAGTCTAGAGAATAAAGCCCTAAGGCCTTCTCTCTCATAACCCCCATTTTCCAACAATAAGCCCTCTCTCCCTCATAACTTCCTTCAATCTCCCACCACCAAATCTCTCTCCCTCATAACTCCACTCTTCCAACAATCCATCTCTCTCCCTCATAACTCTTCAAATCTCCAACAACCCATCTCCCTAACCATTCTCCAAAAGGAAACTCTTCGCCCTAACCTCAACCATCGTCGTGGGACGTCTAGGTAAGGTCTTTCACCCATTCTTCTTGAAAATCCATGTATTAAGAAGGGTTTGGCTTGAAATTCTAACATGCAAGAGCTTATTTTAGGGATTCCGGCCGATCGATCCAAAAGCCCTCTTTCCTAGGACGTTTTTCGAATCTCCAATGACTCATAGGTGCGGACTATTGTTCTTAGGTGGCCTAGCACCAATTTTAGTGTGGGTTTAATGATTTTGAATGCTTGGATGTCATATTAGAAATTCTAGAAAAACCCTAGGGATTACATGTTTGTTGGAATTGTTTGGATGTGCATGCTTAGCTCTCAAATGTGATATAGATCTTGCCTTTCACATGATATTATGTATGGATGATAATATGCTCATGGTTGTTTGATTTCTTTCCCTCATATGTGGTGTTTCATTGTGTGTATGATTATTTACGCTCGTACTCATGATTCCTTAAGATGGAGGAAGTGTTTAACTTCCTCACACGACCCACACACTCACATGCACCTTGTTTTCGTGATAACATTTGCTGACTTGATAGAAGTATTCGCTTTATATGCTTGAGATGTATGAGAATATGATATTGACGTACTAGTTGATAATATGGATAGTAGGCATGTTGTAGATTTCATTCACTCCCTTGGGTTGGTCAGGAACATGATAAGAGATGGTAGTCCCATCGGTAGGACTATGCTAGGGCTATATCCTTGGGTTTGGGCGGGAGTGTTTGGGTGGCTGTAGTTCGACTACATGGGTCCCTTGTGCCCGAGGTCACTCGTCTCACACTCGTCTGGCCCGTGCGGTCTAGCCTACTGTCTGACCAACCTTGTTTGTCAACCCTGTTTGCTCACCTATGTATGGAGTTGGAACACCTTACAACCATTGTGGCCCATTGATACTTAGACTGTAATGGGTCCACCGTCTCGTGAGTCAGGCATGGTAGAATGGGACACTGTGTCCAAGCTGTCGGCCTACGCTGGGGTACCGCGCCTCCCCGTAGTGACCGCGAGCGATCCCTTCCTTTCGGCACTCCTCATGTGCTTGGAGTCGGGGATGAGGGACCCAATGGGATCACGGACTGCGGGGACTCAGCCTCACGCATTGATGGGGTATTGGTGTAACATCCTGAAAAATCGAGGGTCGAGCATAACTCAACTCTCGAGTTTCCAGAACATCACTTATGCAACATAGATAATGATGATTGAATGTTGTCTGCATTAGTGCATTGAACATGAGCGAGATTAAGCCAAAACAGAATATCATACTCTAGAGACAGTTAAATTGCAAGCGGAAGACTGTGATAGATAGATAACATATATAAACTATGGTGAGTCTCCAGAGTGTGATAATGTTACCAGGTTAAAGAATTACAAGTATAATTTCAAAATATACTGAAGGTGTAGTGTCATCTAGTCAACATCCCTGTAACCCCGTCGATCAAGGCACGGCTCACATGAAGCAGCCAGAAAATAACATATGCAAGAAAGTATCCTCATCGTCGCAGAGGTCTGGCTCCGCCTCACAAGCATCGCCAACACCTGCAGCTACAACAGGGTCTGGTTGGTGTTTAAAAACACTGTCCCGTAACGTGGGAGCGAATGATCAACTCAGTGGAACAATAAAGCATAGGTTAACATGTTATCAATTCAGTCAAGCAGTAATGGTAAAGCAGTAAAATCAAACAATTCTAACTACTCTTATTAATGCAAGTATGAATTACATGATGTATGCCCTCACTGACATACTCACTCATGCGACACCCTCTTCGTCACGGCATGCTTTCATCCCTCAGTGCTCCACATCTTCCAGGCACAGCAATGCATGATGAGCGTGATTACCGAGTTATTATTAGTCTATTTCAAACAGCAGTATTGGGAAACTAAGGTACCTCCCTTGTATCATTCCCAAACATGATCTATTCTAAGGTCGTCAGTCCTAGTTAATCTCAGACGATTGTGTGTTTTCTTGGTTGCTGCAAGGGCTGCCAGGGCTATTACACGGAATCGTTACACCACTCCCACATCACCCTTTTAACGGTTCATCACTATACAGATACAGGCCTAGTTCATACTCTATAGACTGCGGCAAAACTCGTCGTCTCACCGCAATTCAGAGTATGCTCGAGGTCACTACAAAGGGCTGTCAGGGCTGTTACACCGAATCGTTGCACCACTCCCCCATCACCTTATCAATGTAGGCCGACGCACGAATATAGTGTCCCATACCACCATAATCGGCTCACGAGTCTGGTTACTCACTGGTCACTACGGGGAGGCACGTGGCCCCAGCGTAGGCCGACAGTTTGACCACGGTGTCCCATACCACCATGCCCGACTCATGAGTCTTAGCGGATCGAGGTACCATGCTTAAAAGGGATTTCACTGGTAAGTTTGGTACTCTAGGTTCAAGCAGTAGTGAGCAAACATGGTGAACATACATTAGACAGATCGGGTTACTTGACGAGCTCGGCTAGCTCGAGCGCATAACAAATTGAACGATATGAAGCGCATAAGCACTTCGTGTGGCCAACCACTATCGCCAACTGAAGTACGACTCAAGTTCGTCGAACACATCTCACGTGGCAAATGAATCACAGCCACGAATTCAATTCTGGTACCGATTGTCTGGACTATAATCATAGCCCTAAACACAATCAATTGCAGATAAATAAAGCAATAGTGTATCAAGATTCAACTCATACAATCAAGGTCTGTTATTATCCGTTTAGGGCTTTCAGGGCTGTTGCACGGAATCGTTCCTCCACTCCCCCATCACCCATGACGGATCATACAACGTAAACATGAATTTAAACATAAGCATTACATAGATAAAATCATAAAAGCAGTTGAGCATGTTATGAAGCACAACACAAGCATGAGTTTGTACATATTCAATTTCTAATCACACAACTATCCAAGGAAATCATACACATAATTAAAGAAGTTGAGAATCATATCTCAACACCCTTAAACATTACAATTTAATAATTACTACCCATTCAGACATTTCAACAAACACTTCAAAATACATACATCAACATACATGACATATGTTGATCACATAGGCATTAGGCCAAATCCCTTCACTAGGGAGTTGCCCCAATTATAATATGCGTACACCCACGACGGATAGTCATGGAAAGTAGGAATCCAAGTTCCATATTCATTTGAACATTTTCACAAACACTTGGGCAACACATTTCAACATATATAGCGTATAGTGGCCGTGGCTTGATTCAGGGCAAATCCTTTCGTCAAAGGGGGTATCGCCAATACAACAACCATATATCCATGACAATTAGTCATGGCGAGCACGAATGAGAATTCTATACTCATTCAGTCATTTTCACAAACACTTAGAATACACTATTACAACATACATGGTGTATGTTAGCAAAACATGTATTAGGGCTATCCTTTCGCCAAGTAAGTATTTTACGCATATATAATATATTGATACACAAATAATCATGGTAACCACATCTCTAAAATATATATGTATACGGTACTTTTTACAATACAGTATTTCTACATACATAGTGTATATTAGTAAAACATGTATTTGGGCGAATCCTTTCGCCAAATAAGTATTTTATCCATATATCGTATATTCATACAACAAATAATCCTGTCAAACACATTCCCAAAATTTATACGTATACGGTATTTTCTACGAATACCTAGAATATGTAAAATTCCATAATCTACATCTTTAATCGAAACAGAAAACAGAAAGCACTTTGTACATGTGTAATTGCAGATCATGAATCTATCATTATCTGACATTGAAAGCGTTGAAAACCATAACCTACACACCTAAAGTCCGCACCTTTTGTCGTAGAATCGTAACGGAGTCGATAGAACTGCTAAGCCTTTGTATACGGTAGTTTGGCAACCTAAAGAACGAAATAGGTTAACTATTTCATAACCTACAACTATCAAAACCCCAAATCAGTCTAGGGTTAGGGTTTCTTACCTAGAAACGGAACCGAAATCGCCGGGAAAGCGATTAGAACGAGGCGGTTAAACACGTATAGCAGCAGGGAAGAGTGGCAGGGAGATTCTCCCACTGCTCCCAGACTTTCTCTCTTTTCTCTCTTCTCTCTCTAGGGTTTTCTCTCAAATTCGTATGGCTGCCATGAGAGAGGGTTTAAGGTCCTTATATAGCCTAAAAACTAACCGAAATAGACTCCAGGTCAAAGTATACTTAGGTTATAACCAAAGCGGGTCAGTTTCAGCTCAACGGAGGACTTCTGGCGGGCCTCCTTGAGCCAAAGGTCGGACTTAAGCTCGCCAACACCGGATCTACGTTCTATTAAGTTTTCGTTTCAGTGGAATTTTCAGATCACGCGTGGCGGACCAGTTTCAGTTCAACGGTCAGCGGATCTCGATCGGAGATTCCGAGTACATGTAAATGTATATGAAATTTCTCCTGATCCGAGGGTGTAATTTGGTCTGATTCTGATGGTCTGGTTGCTTAAAACTGATCCGCAAGCAACACGTGCCAGATTACTATTCAAGATATTTTATTTTGAATTAATTTCACATTTCTCACACTCTTCACTCCGAGCTCAAGCGAATAGCGCTGGGACACTATCTGGATTTGATTTCCGAGATGGTTGTCAAGCCCAGCAAAGCTGTCCTAATTCCTTAACTTCGTGTTAATCGGACTTCCGACGTGCGGTCCAGATCCGATACCGAGTTTCGAGATGCTCCCGAGAGCAGCCGGGTAATGAGATTGATCCTAGATTTTAGGATAACCTAGCGTCAATAATTCTACAAGTTTTGGGTCTTGCAGATCGTATTTAAAGTGATTGGTGCTAATTTCACAGGCACTCTAGTTTAACACTAGTTAAATCTCGCCTAATTTCTAAAGGATTTAGTCCTGAGTGATATCGGTCTGAGGTGGTACTTAGACCTTTGTTGCAATGTTTAGTTTAAGTATTGTTCTTCATCACCTAAACTTTAAGGTAGTGTCTAATGTGAAAGTACTTAGAAGGATTTAAGAAACGAGGTAATGAAAGGTGAGATTTGTGAAGAAAATGGTTTGAAAAGGGACTTAAGACCCTTGAGTTGAGTGGTTGTGAAGTTAAACAGGAGTTAGGATTATCCCATCGCCTAAGGACGTCTAATTCCAGGTTGGAAAAAATCCGAGCTGTTACAATTGGCCTTGCAACCAGCTTAGGGCATTGATATATGGGGTGTACCAGAATCCCCAACCTGCTGGATGACCGGACTTAACTAATAACTCGGCTAACACGATCGCATTGCATCGCATTAGTTAGGGTGGCGACTCGGCAGTCGAAGTCACTCTAAGGGAGTGTTGCCATATGTGATCATTAGATGGAGTCGCTCGAGGGAGCGTTGTGGCGAGGGCATGCATCATATCATCGCATTGTATGCGCATTTAATAAGAGTTGTAGGTATTGCTGATTTACTGCTTTTCATTAAATTCATATTATAATTGATGCCTGTTATAACTTAAGATTAATAGTTCACACTGAGTTGATCACTCACTCCCATTCTAGGACGGTGTTTTAAAACACCAACCAGACTCCCTCATAGATGCAAGGGATGTAGAGCAGCTGGAGCGTGGCGATGCTACCCTCGACGTGGAGGAAGAGCTATCATACTTCCAGCTGATGGACGATTCTCAGTCAACTGGAGAGGCGGGAGCGGACCACTGAGCTGTGGGCTCAGTCCCATTCTTTTTGGACATCTTATTCTTTTGCGGTTTTGTTGGGTGGCGCCATATGCCCTTCATTCTTTTGGACATGTATATAGATATTTATGTTGTCTTCTTCCATTTCAGTAGACTTGTGGTTGTGCTTCATGTTCCAGGTTGTTCCAAATTGCGCAATTAATTTGACTAATCATAAAATCATAAAATGTATTATAAGTGACCCCGGGAACTCGGGAGTTGAGTATATACACGACCCCCAATTTTTAGGGCGTTACACATGCATATTTTGGCCCATCAGACATGGGTTTGGCTGAACGTTCCACGAAGGGTATTTACTGGTTCTAAACAAATGTTACCGAATTGGGGTGTTTCTATATTATAATGGCGATAATTAAGGAATCTGTCATTGAGAAACGTCAAAAACCTATTAGAAGCTTCGACCTAAGCTCTCGCTCACTGAACCTACACCCTCCCTGATTCTGTTAGTTGTTGGAGGTTGACATTAACGCTATCTAAAACTCCATTAAATTGTTCTATGGAGTTATTTTATGATAATGATCCTACCTCCAGAATGACCGGGAGGGGAGGAATCAGAACTTTTGGATTGGCCTACATTTGAAATGCTTCAAGGGCATGATTAAGTTCTTGCTAGTCGATGTTACCACTATTTCGAGCAGATTGCCTACTCATGTTGTTGTAAAATTCAATCAACAACTGCACATATTTCCCATTGGGCATGGCATAATGGTGTTGGTCACGAATTTGGCCATGCTGGAAGTGTGTGAGGTTTGTGGGCGTGTGAGAACCAATTGGGCCCGATTCAAATCATGACCACCGACCCCTTGCATCGATATAGAGCGATGCTTGGTCGTAGCTTGGTCGATCATCTATTCAACCAATTGTCAGGTACATTATTAGGTGACTTATAGAAGTTTGGGCTCTTCCTCTAATGTGTTCTTTTTGTCTTGGAAATCAAGAAGTTTCAAAGGTGCAACAATTGTATAGTTGAATAAATGGAAAATAGATAGAAGATGGATTTGTGAAAATGAATGATACTTACCACTACAATGGGATCACCAACTTGACTGAGAGCACCAGGGTACTTTGTGGAGCAGTGTGTTGATGAGCAAGCTTAAGGCAGTGCTGATAATTATAACTATAATCGACCTATCGTATGAGCGTAGGTGGACGGTTCATAAGACTAAAGTTTTCCTTCAGATCTGGCACATAGGCGCGGATGGAAAGGAATTACAGCTACAAGCTACAACTAGAGTAAGTTTGGCATATGCATAGGGACGGACTGAACTACTCCTAGAGGCTAAACATCTCACGGCTGATGAGCGGTGAAGATGGTGAACTAAATTAAGTTAAGATAAACAGCATTGCACTAGTTTGATTGGATTTTAGTTTAATTGACTAATTGAGTCATTTTCTTCATAAACGCCTCCGTTATTTATAATATTGAGCGTGAGGATAACCGTTCATTCACGTGATGCCTTCTTATGTAACTGTAAAAGAAAAAATAATTTTCTTTTTTCCATCTGTGTTTTCCATTAACCGAATGCTGACATGCCATAACAAATTTTTATATTTATTCAAAAATTGCATGAACACCAAAACTCTTTGAAGATATAACTAATCTCTTATATTTCCAAGACATGCCCAAAAAATATCGTGCATATATGGCATATGGCTTATTGTCTACCGTTGACCTGCTGTGAGATTTTGGTACAAACACTCACCTAACAAAAACAAAATTGTGGGAATTACCATTGAGCCAACAGCTCGTTGTGTCATTTGGATCAGCTGGGCCCAAACCAAATGGCACAATGTAAACTTGGGCCTAAAGCCTATTTCCAGCGCTTGCTGCTGCAGCCATGGGGATCACATGCTGATTGGTATGCTTGTGGGATTTACGCTTATGGGCCACTGTTGAGAAACATAAGGCGAACGGATGGTTGTGGCTAGGGGTGTACACTAACCGAGCTAGCTCGGTTAGCTCGCTCAACTCGACTCGAAAAAGCTTGATTCGACTCGGTTCAAAGCTGAGTTTGAGCCGAGTCGAACTGATTTTTTGAGCTTGAAAATGAGTTCGAGCTCGACTCGACTCGGATCGAATCCAGCTCGAATCAAACTCGGATCGAACCAGTTTGGTGACTCGGTTACTTTGCCATTGATGTTTCTCACCAACTGTTTAATAAAATGACTCAACCAAATGTGGCTAGTGGCAAAGAAGGTTTGGCTAGTGGCAAGAAAGGTTTGGCCAGTGGCAAGCAAGGCATGTACATTAAACAAATGCTTTTTTTTTTTTTTCTTTATATATATTTCTTTGTTTTTATGTTAGTTAAAAAGTGTTTGATAAAAGACCTGTAAAATCATTGTCTCTGTTTGTACAAACAGTGGAATTGTCAAGTTGCAGTTAAGGTATTTATGGATATGCCTCAATGACGAACTCGGATTGATCTTGGCATGAACTTGGCCCGAACTGTTGACCGGGGATTGAGCCGAGCCGAGTTTGAGCTGAGGTCAGCCACTTCGAACCGAGCCGAGCTGAGGCCAGCTCGACGCGGTTCGACTGGATGTACACCCCTAGTTGTGGCTATCATTATCTGCAGATGAATTCAGAAGACCGAGCAGAAATTTTTCAGCTGTTCTCCTTCTACTCTAAAAATCAAAGGTAGAGATCGTCGCTGAAGCGTGATTACAGGACAACAGCTTATTTATGGATTTAACGAAAATAATTGACGTTTAAAATCGTCGGAACATCTCAGGATGTGTGCCCACTGGATGGCAATATCCGTATGATCCTTAGGACAGTGGAAAAAAATTTCGGACGCGTGGCACATCTCCTGCACGCCTACAGCTGTCTGTGTAGACCGCTTATCTGCAGCTGGAAAGGAATAGGCTTTTCCACGACTGACGCAGATTAGGTGGGACATGAGTAACAGCTAAGTAGGTGAGGCCCACCTGATGTATGTGTTATATATCCACGCCATTCAGCCGTTTTTCCAGCTCATTTGAATGGATGGTCTAAAATATAAGACAGATTCGGACCATAAAGTATTGATTGAATCCCACCATTAAAAACTTCTCGACCGCATTCAAGAAGTTTCACACGCCAAGGAGTTTTTAATGGTGGCATTCAATCACCAGGGTTTTCCTACGGTGGTGCCAAAATAATTCGCTCCATGTACAACACATACATGGAGGTGGCCCACAGTCAAGGAAACGGATTGGCTACAGCCCCTGCCACCAGCCGGTGGCTGATGGTCAGTTCTCTATGGGCCCACCATGATGTATGTATTTCATCCATTTTTACATATCATTTTAAGGTTTGATACTAAAAGTTAATGGGATATAAATCTCGGGTGAAACACACCACGGGAAAACAATAGTGTTTGAATATCTGCCATTAAAATCCTCCTAAGGCCCACTGTACTGTTTATTTGGCATCCAATCTTATTAGGTCAGACGGCCCAGATGAAGGGGAAAAGAAAGATCAGTTTGATCCGCGTCAAAAAGATTTTAATAATCGAGGCTCATTCAACACTGTTTCACGTAATGTAGTCTACTTGAGATTAGAATATACCTAATTTTTCTTTTATGTATACCATAAGATAATACGAGAAAATACATATAGAGGGGCAGACCGGGAGGATGAAGCATGTACATAATGGTGGAGCCCACAAGCACCGACCACCAGCCATTTTGCTGTTAGCCAATCCGTTTCCCACGGTCAGGGC
Organism: Magnolia officinalis; assembly: GCA_021015155.1. Classification (NCBI taxonomy): domain Eukaryota; kingdom Viridiplantae; phylum Streptophyta; class Magnoliopsida; order Magnoliales; family Magnoliaceae; genus Magnolia; species Magnolia officinalis. The sequence continues at coordinate 23,251,502 of JAJHSJ010000013.1, read as the reverse complement.
CTCACCCACTAGACTGTTACTCCTGCCTCGCCTAATCCACTCTCCCAAGGTGTGGTGTGTGGGGCCCACCATGATCCAGGCATCCAACTCGTCCACAAGGTGCACTCCTTAATTTCACATCGTATATAAAAAATAAAAAACAGGTCGACAGGCAACTTAAGTGGGAGACACTGTCATTCATAAAAGCTACAAAATTGCGTGTGTGACCCATCTGAATTTTGGAATTGCCTGATTTTTGGTTTGCCATTGATCTTGTGGGCCGCATCTGATGGAATATAAAAAACATAATGGCCTTAGAAACAACCCCGACGGTTTAAATGGTGGCCGTCCTCGTTCCGATTGAGCCGTGTTGCGACACTTCCGTGTTTTGGACCGGCCTGCTCTATCTCCAAAAGCAACTCATATTATCATCAGTGGGCCACACCTGCGATTAGAATTTAAGACCATTTTGTAACGGTTTATTCCTTTGGTACACGTGTGGTCTACGTGCTTATTTTATGAGTTTTTTTTTTTTTTTTTTTTTTTTTCAAACTGGCATCTGCACGAGGGGAGTTGCTGATGAGAGGCTCCGCTTACGCACAAGTGTTCCATGTTTCACACGTGAGGCGAGTGATTAGCGTCCTTTCAACTTTTGCCAGAAATCATACCAACCAATAGAATATCGACACGTTTCTCTCTTCTCCATCAAAGTGTATGGTGTCCTGGTACAACTGAGGCCCACGGTTCCTTGATCCAATCCGTCGATCTGTTGAGGCCAATCGTGAATGGAAGGATATGAGCCGTTACATTAGAGGGCCTTCGATCTGGAAGATATGTGTGGGCATCTGATGTAGAGCGGGTCGCGGACAGTTTCATGGCCAAGATGGACCAAAAAAGGCCCGGTTGACGACAGAAGTGATCCGGACCGTCAGACCTTAGATCGGGTGTATCTCACAATTCGGAATGAGTTATCGGGTTAAAATATATGATTTTGAGGTAAAACGAGCTACTTTAGCCAACCAACCCGGTACGCCGAGTTGCGCAGCCCAGAATTGCGAAATACTCTGTATCGATGGTTGTTTTCCTGTTTTAATTTCGTTTTTACTATAAATAGTAAGTTTTAGTTTGATTATAACTCTTCATCCTGGGTTTTAGGAGTTGCCCCCAATGTGAAAAGAGCTTAGAATAATTAGGAGAACAATTTGGTGAAGCCAAATAGGATTCTTACTATTTTGGCCGAAAACCTTGCACACTAGTAAACATCAAGGTCGTCTATAAATAATAAGTTTACTATTTATAGTAAGTCGCGGATTCTAAGAGTTTTAGTTGTAATTTGATTATGATTTCTTTCTCATTGTTTGATATCCCTATTTAAAAGGTTGTGAACTCATTTTTATGAATTAACTAATCAATTTTGAATTTATTAGAATTTATTTATATTTTCTGCTTTCTTTTCTCGTTGATTCGAGAAGCCTTTGTGAGGAGTCCAAAGAAGCTCCGTGGATTCGGAGTAGTGATCCTCTTGAGGAAGATGGTAATCAACCTCATCACGTTCATCCATGCGTCAGCATCTAGCTGCAATGGCCCATCAATGAATGATCTATGTCATTGGAACCATAGGTTCTACATGTCTAAACTGTGGTCGCCTCTTGCTAATCAAAACCATTTATCCAGTGGTCCCCAACGTGGATAGCTATGGTCTTAAAGTCCAACCATTCAGATCAACGTGAACCGTACGTAGCCCTTCTAATTGAATGGTTTGTAGTGGGCCACGGTGGGTCCCACTGGAAGATATTTTCAGAATGATGTTGAATGCTATAAGGGCATGTGATTGGCACTTTCAGATCCAATGGCCGAAGATTCGGATGTATATTTCTCTTTTGGCCGTGCTACTGAGACCGTTCATCACCATTTTCAAAAATCTGTTTGCCTTATCAAGCATGCACGTGGCAACCTAATCCAAACTGTTGTAGCCGTGGGTTCTGTTATAGATGGAGCGCAGTACGAAAATGAAACTGATTGGATGATCTTAACCATCTAATATCGGTAGTTGAATTTGGTTCGTTCACCATTTCTATACTGATTACGAACGTCCCATCAGTGTGGTTGTCTGCATATGAGCTGTCCACGACGGGGCCATCATTTAGATGAGCTGGATCGAAGTGCACGTTTGCCAGTACAGCTGATCGAAGTACACATGATCCGTCCACAATAGGGGCCCAGCATCATGTGGCTTGTTGATGGAGAGAGGCCTCGTGCCGCTCTTATTGCAAGAGAAATGACAATGAAATTCACCAAAGTAGTTCAAGTGGTGATTAGCGGCAAACACGTGCCAACATAGCACACTTGTGGTAAGATCCGGACATTCATCAGGCTGGTGAAAATAATGTCCTGATCAAAGACTTAGGTTGGCCCATTCATCATGAAGGCACTGATTCTTTGAGGAAAGTGGATAGTAGAGGAAAAAAAAGACCAATAATTCATTCAATGAATGTAGTGTGGTCCACTTGATAAGTGGACCCCACATATTTTTTGGGCTAATGCATGTTCATGATGTCCTTTACCTGATGAATGGCCCGGATCTCATACAAATGTGCCACGTTGTAGCGTAAGCCACAAATCAATTCTTCAATCGCTCCTCATGCAAACCACCTTATACATGACCACAAAGGTCCACTGGCAGCAGGAAGAAAAAAAAAAAAAGCCCCCTGTCTGTACCTGTGTCCACAGACAAAGAAGATAGAAAAGCATCCAACCCATGTCCTCGATCATATGGGGAGAGAAACCTACCCACGTTAGGTTGTAAGTGGCCCCACCATCAAAGTACCTGCATAAAAAAAATCAACGGATGCGGATAGCCTGCTATTCCTGCGGTCTAAAGCTAGGTTGGGTCCACCGTGATGTTTGTGAGAAATCTATCCGTCCATCCATTTTTCCATCTCATGTGACATGAATTGAAAAATGAGGCAAATCTAAAATTCAAGTGGGTCACACCACAGAAAATAGTTGGGAATGAATGCCCACCGTTGAAATATTCCCAGTGCTACATAAGTTTTTGATCAGGCTAACGTTTTTATATTTTCAGTTCATCGGGGTGGGAATTATCTTATAAACAGTTTGGATATCATATCAACATCGTGGACCAAGGTAGGTTTCATCAAGAGGCATTTCCCTCCTCACTATTTCCTTTCGTGTGGTCCACTTAAGTTTTGGATATGTCTCGTATTTTAGAACATCTAGCAATATGAGTTCAAAAAATGAATGAACGGGATGGATTTCCCACAAACATTATGGTAGGCCCCACCTAGCCCCACCTAGCTTCTGACCACAGGACTTCTACTGTTGTCGGTTCAAAATCAACGAACGCGGATTAGGTGCGACGCCGGTTTCAGCTTCAACAGGGCAGCACCTCAATGCTTATGTTGTATATCCACGCCGTTCATCATTTTACAAGCTTATTTTAGGTCATGAAGCAGATACAACTTTTAGGTGGACATCCCACGGAAAAACAATGGTCATTAAATGCCCACCATTAAAAGCTTTCTAAGATTGAACGTAATATTTATTTTTCCATCCAACCTGTTTAGAAGGCCACACATACCTGGATGAAGGGAAAACAAAAATAACAGCTTGATCCAAAACTTTTCTAACCTCCAAAAAGTTTTTAATGGTGGGAATTCAATCTACACTGTGTAGTCCACCTGATATGTGTCTCTGCTTCATTTTTGAGACCATGCATTAAAATGAACTGAAAAAACTGATAGACGGTGTGGATAGAAATATCAAGGTGTGACCTACGGTTAGTGCCGCACCCACCTGCCTGTATTCGGGTTTCGCACCAAATCACGTCCAAAATCAACAAAAGCAGAAGAGCTGATTAAGTGACACCCCGGATACGCCGAGGTGGGTGGAACCTGACTGCGGGCCATTGTGATGTATGTGACTACATCCACGCCGTCGGTCCATATTGAAAGCTCATTTTAAGGTATGATCTAAAAAATGAAGCAGTTTCAAATCCAAGATGGACCCTAGTACATGCAACAGTACCGACTGATCGTTAAAAACTTTTCATGGGCACGATAGTTTTGGATTAAGATGATATTTGTGTGGTCTCGTCATCTAGGTGTTTGATCTTATCAATAGGTTAGATTGCAAATAAACATCCGAATGGAATCCGTAAAATTTTTAACGGTGAGGATTCAATCACCACTGTTTCCTTTGGTGTGGTCCACCTTGAGTCGGCTTCATTTTAAGGATCATACTCTAAAATGATCTTTCAAAATAGTTGGACGGTGTGGATTTCAGGCACATACATCACTGTGAGCCCCACGGTCAGGGTTCCCAACCACCTTTGTGGATCCGGGGTCTCACCAAATGCGCTCCCCAAAAGCAAACAGGACGGTGTCCCTCTGCGTGTAGGTGCGCCCGGACCCGACCCAAGACAGTACCCGCCTTTACTGTGAGGTCATTTTGACGTATTTATACTACATTCACGCCTTCCATCTGTATTTCCATCGCATCTTAATATGAGCCCAAAAATAAAGAAGATCCCGTTCTCAATGGAACATACTATAGAAACAGTGGTGACTGAGAACTCTACCGTTAAAAACTTCCTAAAGCCCATTGTCATGTCTATTTGTGGTCAACCGGTTGATAATGTGTAACGCCCGTAAAATTTCGGTACTAAATCATAACTCGTACACAAGCGTTATTGTTAGAAAATCGTACAAGTTTGATCGATTGCCCTATTTAGTATATAATTAAAGAATTTATGTCAATTAGGAACATACAATAGTTTCCCATAGTAGCAAATAGATCACTCTACAAACTTAATTAATCAAAACCTTAATCTTCGTGCACAAAAATCTCACTGCTCAACTCATTCTAGAAATGCCCTGATTAATCAAACTGACTCTACACTGCTCGTTCGTGATTTGCTAAATCTGAAACTATACAAAGATTTTCATTTTAGTGGGCTTGACGTCCATCACAGACATTGAACTGAGATCACATTTCGAATCATTCAACTTCGGCTCGCAAGGCGAGCACATGAGATGCGTGAATGCCTTTAAAAAAGCTAAAAACTTAAGTTAAATGTCCCCATCTGATCGTTGTCAAAGTTATGGCTTTCAAACTGTTAAATTATGATCAAATTAAGGACACCAATCTAGGTTAATATCCTACACATTCATATAGCCGCGACCCCGACCGATAATCTGCAACCATCAAACTAACTTAAAATCATACCCTTGATCAATGCATCAGAATTACAGGGCGATCGTAACCATATGTAAATCTTTACTACAGACAACTACTCTATGGTGCACATTGACCTGTACACTTCCCAGTGGGCCCCTAATAGTTAGAAATAACCTTCCATAGAGTTGATATATCAAATATCTAGCCATTAGGGCCAAATGCACCATTCTTGGCACTATAAAAAGCCCTATTTTGGACAACCCCTCCATTCCATGCGAATTTGTGCCTTAGCATGGGTGGGAGAGAAGAGAAAGAGCAAGAGAGAGAGAGAGAGAGAGAGAGAGAGAGAGAGAGAGAGAGAGAGAGAGAGAGAGAGAGAGAGAAGAAGAAGAAGAAGAAGAAGAAGAAGAAGAAGAAGAAGAAGAAGAAGAAGAGTGAGAGCAAGAGAGGGAGTTTCAGTGCTCATCTTGAAATTGCAGTTTTTGTGCTGTAATGCGTTTAAGCGCGGAAGTATGGCGGAGCTAGAGAATGAAGGCTATGTCCTAGATGAGAGGGTGATTAGGACCTATTTAAAAATATGTCTATTTAAAATTCAAACTACATAAATTAAACTAAGCAAGACAATATAACTCTATGGCTTCCAAGCCAATAGAGGGTCCAATCACATAGATTACAAAAGATTTGCAATTAAAGCAACTATTCTTTAAAATGATAATGAACATGTGTGTGTGGGGTGTGCTACCTTATAACACTAAGCATTCATCTAATCATGCATGTAAAATGTAAACATTCAAACTCACAAGTATAATTAAATAATTGCACAAATGACACTCCCAAACACAAGCATGTATAGTGGTTCGGCTACTTGCCTACTCCACTCCCGGCGGACACACTCAACTCATGAGTGTACCGGATTTCACTATCGGAAGTTTTAAATCAGGTTAACCTCTAACTTTTACAGTCATACACGAGGACTCTAAACTTTATGCCCTACACAAGAGCAAAGGTCCTACTCCCAGACCTGACAATTTAGGCCTTACACAAGATCCAATGTCCTATATAAGAACCTTGAGGTTTAAGCCTTACACAAGAGTCAGGGTCCTACTCCGAACCTAAGATTTATGCCCTAATAAGAGCAAGGGTCCTACTCCCGAACCCAACAATTTTGGCCTTACATAAGAGCCAAGGTCCTATATAAGAAAATGGAGGTTTATGCCCTAGATAAGAGCCAAGGACTTACTCCTAACTTAAGATTTATGCCCTACACAAGAGCAAGGGTCCTACTCCCGAACCCGACACGTATTCTCCCGTCGGAGGCCTACAAAAGGCCTTTGGTTAGTTTCTCCTTATGCTAACCAATAACCTTGGTCCTACGCAAGAACCGCGGAATTTAGGCTCTACGAAAGAGCCAAGGTCCTACGAAAGAATTTAGGTGAGTTCAAACACAAACTCTTAAACTCCAACCTACACAAGGAAGGAGTACAAACATGGACCCTTACACATGACACTTACTTGTCGGAATGAATCCATTTTGTAGCTCATCTTGAGTTGTTTGATCTTCGCTCTCCAGTTGTAACGCCCTGAAAATCGGGGGTCGATCATAAACTCCACTCCCGAGTTCCAACGCATCACTTATGCAACATAGATAATGATGATTGAATGTTGTTCATATTAACGCAATAAACATGAGTGGGATTATACCAAAACAGCATATCAACTCCAAAGACAGTTAAATTACACAAGCAGAAGATTGTAATAGATATAAAATAAATAAATTGTTGTACGTCTCCAGAGTATGAACATGTTACCAGGTTAAAGATAGACATGTATACACCAAAAATGAACAAAAGGAATATACATGGGTGTTCCAAAAGTGCAAACTAAAGTAATCCCTATACTCTCGTCGATCAGAAGATGGTCTACATAGACCCGCCTGATAGCTGTATAAGGAGAAACCCTCCTCCTCATCATAAAAGTCCGGTTCCGCTTCGCAAACATCGCCATCATCTGAAACTCAAAAAGGGTCTGGTTGGTGTGTACAACACCGTCCCGTAACGTGGGAGTGAGTGATTAACTCAGTGGAACAATAAAGCAAAGGTTAACATGTTATCAATTCAGACAAGCAGTAATGATAAAGCAATACAACAATTAGGTCTTAGGTACTCTTGTTAATGCAAGAATGATATGAATGATATGATGCATGCCCTCGCCTACGCTCCCTCAGTGACTCCTTCTTACGATCGCGGCATACCACACTCCCTAAGTGCTTGACCATCAACGCCAATCGCACACGTAATGCGGTGCATGAACGTGATTACCAAGTTCCTTATTAGTCATTTTCATACAGAAGGATTGGAAAACTAAGGTACCTCCCTTATATCACTTCCCAAACAAGGATCCATTCTAGGGTCGTCAGTCCTAGTAAATCTCATACGATATTGCGGTTCTAGGTTGCTGCAATTGGGCTCGTTGCCAAATCAGTATAGGCCTAGTGTATACTCTGATTACTACGGAAAGGCTCGTCGCCTCTACGTAGATTCAGAGTATGCTCGAGGTCACTACAAAGGGCTCGTCACCAAATCAGTGTAGGCCGACAGCTCGAATACAGTGTCTCATACCACCATATTCAGTTCACGAGTCTGGGTTGCTCACTGGTCACTACGGGGAGGCTCGTCGCCCCAGCGTAGGCCGACAGCTCAACCACGGTGTCCCATACCACCATGTCCGACTCATGAGTCTTAGCGGATCGAGATACCAAGGTTAATGGGATTTCACTGGTAAGTTTGGTACCTTAGGTTCAAGCAATAGCGTCCAAACATGGTGAAGATACAATGGCCAATCGGGTTACTTGACAAGCTCGACTAGTACAAGTGTACGTTGAAGTAATCGACAAGGTACCACTGTCGACAACCATCGTACGGCTCGGATTCATCGAACGTGTCTTTTGTGGCGAAATGACCTCAGCCACAACATCAAGGCCTGTTACTGATTGCCTAGACTATACAATAGCCCCAATCACATTCAATTACAACAAAATATCCTAGAAGATAGTTAAAGCAGTTATGAATCAAGATTGCAAATCATATAATCAAAGGTCCAATAATGTCCGCTTTAGGGCTGTCAGGGCTATTGTACGGAATCGTTACACCACTTCCCCATCACCCGTCACGATATAATCAAAGGTCCAATAATGTCCGCTTTATGGCTGTCAGGGCTGTTGCACGGAATCGTTACACCACACCCCCATCACCCGTCACGGATTTGTTTCTGCATTTTATGGACTACAACTTAAACATAGATCCACACATATGCATTCCATAGATAAAACAGACGCTATAATATACGGTACATGGAGGAAATCATACACATAGTTAAGGGAGTTGGGAATCATAATTCAACACCCATATAAATTATAATTTACTAACCACTTACTCATTCAATCATTTTAACAAACACTTAGACTACACGTACATCAACATACATGACGTATGTTGATCACACAGGTAGTAGGCCAAATCCTTTCACTAAGGAGTTGCCCCGTATACCACACGCATATACCCACGACGGATAATCATGGCATGCATGAATCCGGGTTCCATACTCATTTAATCATTTTCACAAACACGTGGGCTACACACTTAAACATATATGCGTGCATTAGTCGTGGCATGATTTAGGGCAAATCCTTTCGCTAAGGGTTATCGCCTATACAACCATCATATATCCATGACTGTTGGTCATGGCGAGCACGAATGCGAATTCTATACTCATTCAGTCATTTTCACAAACACATAGGCTACACACTATAACATACACAACGTATGTTGATATAACATGCCTTAGGGCAAATCCGTTCACCCAAACGTTAATACTAGTAAGTCTAGCATACATATACAGCAGTTAATCATGGCCAACACAATTTCAAATTTTATACGTATACATTATTTTCTATAAATACATGGAATACAGTATATTCAACATAGTTAACGTATAACTGAAAAACGAAACGGACAGCACTTTACACATGTGCAATAGCATCCAGATCATGAATCTATCATTATCTAACATTGAAAGCATTGAAAACCATAACCTAAGCATCTATTGTCCGCACCTTATGCCGTAGACGCGAAACGAAATTACTTTAGACACTAAGTCTTTGTCAATGGCACCACAACAACCTACAACAGGGAATAGGTTAGTTATTCCACCATCTGTTCTATTTGAATCTCTACAACATGTTAGGGTTAGGATTTCTTACTCAAATACGGCGTTGGAAACACCGGAAGAACTACACGGGAGTGGTGTTTCACCAGGTGGATTAGCAGGGAAGAATCTCCACTTCTCTCTCTCTCTCTATCTCTTTCTCTCTCTTTTCTTTCTTCTCTCCTAAGGTTTCACAAATTCGTATGGGATGAGAGAGTGAGGGCTTAAGGCCCTTATATAGGCCCAAAACTGATGGGAATGGCCCCAGGGCCAAGGTATACTTAAGTTATGTTCAAAACTAGTCTGTTTCGACTCAACGGAGCATTTCCGGAGCCCCCCTCGAGCCAAAGGTCGGACTTAAGCTCACTGACCATGTATCTAGGTCGAGTTAAGTTTTCGTTTCAGTCGGGTTTCCAGATCGCACATGGCAGACCAGTTTCAGTTCAATGGTCTACGATCACCGATCAGGGCCACAAGTACACTGACATGTGTATAAAATTTCTCCTGATCCGAGGGTGTATTTGGGTCAGATTCTGATGGTCTGATTGCTTATATTCGGCCCGCAAGCGACAAGTCTCAAATTGATTTAATTTCTAAAAGAAACCACGTTTTCTCACACACTTCACTCCGGGCTCAAGCGAATTACTTCGGGACACTATCTGGACTTGATTTTTGAGGTAGTTGTCAAGCCCAGCAAGGCGGTCCTAATTATATAATTTCGTGATCATCGGACTTTCGACGTACGGTCCAGATTCGATACGGAGTTTCAATGTGCTCCCGAGGGCAACTGGGTAATGAGATTTATCCTAGATTTTAGGGTATCCTAGCGTCACTGATTCTACAAGTTTTGGGTCTTGCAGATCGTATTTAAAGTGGATCAAGCGGATTTCGTAGTTAATCTAGGTTAGCACTTAGTTAATTTTGTCAAATTCCTAAAGGATTTGATCCTGAATGGTTTCTGCCTGAGGTGATACTTGGGTTTTTGTACGGATTTTTAAAGTATTGTGTTCACTCCCCAAGTATAGGGTTGTGATGTAGCAATAAACTCGGTAAGACCGAGTTCGAATCTATAGGGATTGAAACCTGTACGTTATCTGAAAATAACCAGATCTAGAACTAGGCTAAGATGAAATCTAAACCAATTGTGATTTGAGGAATAATGGTGAAATATTAATCTAAACTTAAAGAATTCAGAGAGAGGGAAACTAGGGATTCAGAGGATCCACTTGTAGAGATCAGGGAGATCTATGGTCGATTCATGAACTCAACTGGACTTCGAGTCCCATCTTCATCCAGTTGGAAGATATAACCTGAAAATCAATGTGAACTTCCTTTTGATCTAGTTTTCAAATAGATGAAAGATATAAGAATTAGATATGATTCCATCACAAATCCATGCCCATGAGACAAGGTAAACAACAGAACTTAAACCAATCCATAACCAATCAGAAGATGTATGAATGTTAGGAAGGATTCCATCATCCAACCATGTCCAAGGGGCAATGGTGAACAACAGGGTTTCCTGATTTCACAATCAAAATATGAGGAAGAAGAAAATACTCAAAGCCATCGCAGATCTATTGTAATTTAAGTCACAACAAATCATTAAAAACTATGAACATTTCAATTAATCAAACTAGAATCAAACATCTGTTCATAACCATAAATCAACGCCGTAGAATTGGTCCCATCACGCCACAAGCTTCACCTCTTAGCCCTAGCTAAGAGGTTTAGCCACACATGGATGGGCTAGATCTCATCAGAAATTTGAGAAGAAAAGCATAACCAAAGGAAAAACAACAAAAACTCTTTCTTCTCTCCCTGTCTTTCTCTCTCTCACGTGAGATTCTTCGTCCAAGGCCTTCGATGCCTGCTCCCCACGTCCAAAACCCTCTTTTATAGCTACTGGAGGCGGTGGAGAGCTGTCGCAGTAACAACGAAAGCTTTTTCGAAGCCAAGTTCGGAGCTTCAAAACTTGACACTTTTTTCACTTATTTTCCAAAGAAATAGCGTCCCTTATGACGTTTTTGAGCCCTCTACATGATGGAAGGTTCAGATCTACCATATGATCAAAGATGGTGGCCCACAATTGCCTGGAAAATCGGATTTCCTAATATGTGCAAAACCTTTCGCACCCTTTCACTGTCGTGATCGGTGGGCCCCATAGAGGTATTTTCTGAGAAATCCACCCCGTCCATTGTATTCAGAATGAAATTTCAGTCAAGAATGGGTGGTTTTGGATGTCCATTAACGCGGCCCAGAGAAGAAATCACAAAAAGATCAGTTTTGAACATTACAGGGCAGTCCATTTGTGGCCTCTGTACCGCACACGTGTGCACACATGGGTGTAAAGTATCAGCATGGTTTTGAAGCTTTCGAAGCCCTCTACACGGTGGACGGATTTGATGAGCAGTATGGGTGATGGGTGGGGCCCACTAGCGTCCGCAAAACGGCCCAGCCGTCCGTTCGCAGACAGCGCAAAACGGCAGTTGCCGTTTTGGATTTTGAAGGTCGGGCGCTGCTGCTTTTGGAAGGCGCTGACGCGGTCAGCGCTTCTAGTACATGGCCGGCTTATATGTACAAGGTGTACATTCACCATGTATGGGACCCACTGTGATGATTTTCAGAAATCTTCACCGTCTATATTGTTTCTCATCTTATTTTAACGTCAAAACCAAATTTGAGACAGTTCCAGATATCAGGTGGGCCCCACTTAAGGTATTAAGGGGCTGATCTGTCTGTTGGGGCACTTCCCGAGATCTTCAATGGATGAAATTTAATATGTACGGTTAATTTATAGCCCCCATCACATGTATGAAGTTTCGGGTTAATCGGATGGCGGGAACCATGTGATCTTGCATTCTAGACTAATTTTGGGCCTCTTTAACGTGAACGGCTTGATTTCCTCGGATATCTGGCGTGTAAATTCATTGATCTCAGTCCTCTGGAGTCCGTTCCTTGCTCTTGGTACTACGGAGCATCAAATCCACGCTTTTAATATCTTTTTTCAATTAATGCTCCTGATTACACCCTACAATAAGAATATAATTAAAATACTCTGTTAAGCATTATCATATACATAAAATCTTGTAATAATCAGGGTCTGAGATGCAATATCCGACCCTCATCACAACCCCCAACCAGCATTTTGCTAGTCCCGAGCAAAACATGCGAAAAATAATTTCAGAAATAAAGGACAAGTCTTGTAAACTTGAGTAACTTATTAACAGATAGTTGAGATGTGAGAATTCTAAAATTCATTAATGGTGAGAAGAATTTTCTCCTGAAATCAAGCTCACAGTAAACTTCATAATCAAGCTCAAAATATTAATCCATTAATTAGAACAATTCTAAACATTGAGTTCCATGAGTGTATAGTGTAATCTCGGCTTACAAACATTAAAAGATTCAATTGTTAATTTCATGATATCATTAGTAATTAACAACAGAATTCATGACAACCAAAACTTGAAACCAAAACATGCCAACAGATTAACTTTTCAGTCTACCAGCCTGTGATATTCTTTATGAACAGTAATGCCAATGAGGGGAATCAAATTCTCACCTGTAGGGAGCAAACCTATGATGAAAACTTGTCGCCTAACCTTCTTTTCTTTTCTTTTTTTTTTCTTTTTTTTTTTTTTTAAATGTCAACCATGAGGGGGATCAAATCTACACCTATAGGGAGCAAACCTATGGTGAAGATCGATCGCCCAACCCTTTCAATTCTTCTTTATAAACTGATGCTAAAATTTTATTTTTCAAGCTAGTTCCTTTCATGTTTAGTGATTACCACGTTAATCATTCAATTATCGAACCGGAACCTTAATGTGTAAGCGAGATGTGATATGCAAAAACATGACTCAATCAATGTTTAAAGCTTCTAATCATGGGTTAACAATTCAAACTTAACTGTGAAGTCTAACTGACAACTGAATCCAAGAGTCATAAATTACCAACAGTCTGTATCTTGTAATGTTAAAATCACAATTATCCTTCAAAATCACTTCAAATTCACAAGAAATTCCAGAAAAAGTTAAAAATTTCACAATTTTTGCTCATGACTAAGAAAATACTGATTAGGTAACCTAATCTCCCACCCCAACCTAAAATCTACATTGTCCTCAATGTAAAAGAAATAAGCATGCAATGTACATGGGACAACAAAAATAAAAGAGGAGTGATGGAAAGATAGTAACTGGACGGAGAATCAAGAGGCTTTCTCAAAAATATCAACGTAAAAGCGAGTCAGCACAAGAGAGAAATCAACAAAAGCAAAACAATAAAAATAAAATCACAAAAAGAAGATCCTACCTATACCACTTTCGCAGGTGATCTCGATTGCATTTAGCGTATGCAACAAGCCTTTAAACCCCTAGGTTGCCCCTAGTGGACGAGTTGTAGTCTCATGAGGGTTTACAGTAATGTTACCCACAAACATTGAACTAATGAAATGGAATGAAAAGCTGGGTTGCCTCCCAGGAGTGCTAAGTTTAACATCTTCAGCCAGACTAAAGCAACTACCCTAGTCCTATGAAAGCAATAAACCTACCTATACCTCCATCAGACTAGGAGATCATTCCTGGTAAATAGGATCAGTCAGAGGTATGGACATGTCCTCTGAATCAAATTTCTCGACAAATGGATTTAAGCGATGTCCATTTACTTTAAACTCCTTGCCATTGTCGGGGTCTCTTATCTCGACGGCCCCATGAGGATTTGCAGTGATAACAGTAAAAGGGTCGGTCCAACGAGATCGAAGCTTACCTCGGTGAAAAATTTCTTCTTATCTTGTGCAGTCCACTGTGTCGGTATGGAACCTGTGGTAAGATAATTAGCGATATCAACGAACCAAGGCGAATGGGAGACTCTGAACAACTGTTTGTTAGGGAACATGTCATTAATCTGCATCGTCTCAAAGGAATCAGAGGGATTAAGGCGAGAAAGATGGTCAGCCACTACGTTCTCTACTCTCTTTTTATCTTTTATCTCTAGGTCAAATTCCTGGAGTAGGAGGATCCATCTTATCAGGCGGGGCTTAGCATCATTCTTAGACAGGAGATACTTAAGCGTTGCGTGATCAGTGTAAATAATGATCTTGGATCCGATCAAGTAAGACCTAAATTTGTCCAAGGCAAACACTACGGCTAAGAGTTCCTTTTCCGTAGTCGAGTAGTTCACTTGGGCAGGATTTAGAGTCTTACTTGCGTAATGAATAACGTAGGGTTTCTTATCTTTTCTCTGGCCTAGAACTGCCCCAAGAGCATAATCAGACGCGTCACACATTAGTTCAAAAGAAATGCTCCAGTCAGGTGGCTGTATGATGGGTGCACTAGTCAATATGCCCTTAAGCTTAGTGAAAGCTTCCTGACATGGTTCAGTCCACTCGTATGGTGCATCCTTTTGAAGTAGATTACATAGAGGACAAGAGATGAGACTAAAGTCCTTTATGAATCTTCTGTAAAACCCGGCGTGTCCTAAGAAGGATCGCACGTCCCTTATGTTCTTGGGTGGAGGTAGGTTAGAGATAAGATCGATCTTTGCCTTATCCACCTCGATTCCTTTGGATGAAATAATGTGTCCAAGGACAATTCCCTTCTGAACTATGAAATGACACTTCTCCCAATTAAGTACCAAGTTCTTTTCTTCACATCTTTTCAGCACACATTTAAGACTTTCCAAGCACTCGCTGAAAGATGGACCGAAGACAGAGAAATCGTCCATGAAGACCTCTAAATATTGCCCCACCATGTCAGAAAATATGCTCATCATACATCGCTGGAAGGTGGCAGGAGCATTACATAGCCCGAATGGCATCCTTCGGTAAGCAAAGGTGCCGCAGGGACATGTAAACGTAGTCTTTTCTTGATCTTCAGGGGCGATCTCTATCTGGTTGTAGCCCGAATACTCGTCAAGGAAACAGTAATAGGAATGACCAGCTAACCTTTCCAAGATCTGATCAATGAAGGGCAAAGGAAAGTGGTCTTTCCTCGTGACGGTATTTAATTTCCTATAGTCAATGCACATCCTCCAACCAGTAGTGACTCTAGTCGGCACGAGTTCATTATTGGCATTGGCTACGATGGTGATCCCCGACAACAGTGCCAAAAACTTGTTCATTATTGGCATTGGCTACGATGGTGATCCCGGATTTCTTAGGAACCACCTGAGTTGGACTCACCCATTGACTATCAGATATAGGGTATATGATACCCACATCCAATAGTTTAAGAACCTCGGCGTTAACCACTTCCTTCATGTTTGGATTTAATCTACGTTGTGGTTGCAGAGCGGTCTTCGCATTATCCTCAAGATATATGCGGTGAGTACAAATCGAGGGGTCGATTCCCTTAAGGTCCGCGATTGTCCATCCAAGGGCTCCCTTATGTTCTAGGAGAGTAGATATAAGCATACTCTCTTGTTCTTTCTCAAGGTGGGAAGAAATCACCACCGGGTATGTCTCATATTGACCTAAGTACGCATATTTTAAATCAGAGGGCAAAGGTTTTAGGTCAAGCTTCGGTGGCTTAAGGTTAGACGGTAGAGGCACTTCATCAGTTTGGGGTAACTCTTCAAATTGTGGCCTCCACCGGTTAACTTCAAGTACCGGTACCGCATCAAGCATGACACACGTCTCCCTAATTATGTCATCATCAAACTCATGGGAGTGGGTCAGGCACGTCTCTAGAGGATCAGAGGATAAGGTAAGAGGTGTCCTATCTTCCACAAAAGTGTCAATCATGTTAATATCATGGATATCATCATCTTCCTCTACCCGTCTGCCAGTGTTGAAAAAGATATTCATTTCTAATGTCATATTCCCGAAAGACATACCATGACACCATTCTTGCAATTGATAATTGCGTTTGAAGTGGCAAGGAATGGGCGACCAAGAATGACGGGAATCTGAGTGCTTGTATTGTTGATGGGTTCGGTATCCAGGATGATGAAATCTACTGGGTAGTAAAATCGATCAACCTGGACCAACACATCCTCAATTATCCCTCTTGGTACACGAACAGAGCGATCAGCAAGTTGTAGTGTGGTTAAGGTGGGTTTTAATTCACCTAAACTCAACTGTTTGTATACCGAGTAGGGAATAAGATTAACGCTTGCTCCTAAGTCAAGAAGTGCGTGATCAATTCGATAGTTCCCGATTACACATGATATGGTTGGGCTACCGGGATCTTTGAATTTTTGCGGCACATCTTGCTTTAGGATGGCACTCACTTTCTCAGTCAGGAAGATTTTCTTTTGAATATTTTGCCGTCTTTTGGTCGTACATAAATCTTTCAGGAATTTGGCATATGAAGGTATTTGTTTCACGGCATTAAGTAGTGGAATGTTGACCTTCACTTGTTTCAACACCTCTAGAATATCCTAAGAGTTAGAGAGAGGTTTTGGTGCAACCAACCGTTGGGAAAATGGAGCAACCGGCTTTCCTTAAGGTTCCGGTTCTAACTCTAGTGGGGCATGGCTAGATCCATCTTCTTTATCCACTTCTGGGTCCTTAGACTTTTCAGCCCTAACCGGAATGGTTTTGTCAATGATCTTTCCACTCCTAAGAGTGGTGATGGATTTAGCTTGCTCCATCTGATTTGAAGAGCTTGGGTCGCTAACTTCATATTGCGGTTTAGGATTGGGAAGAGGTTGAGCTGAGAAGCTCCCCTTGTTCCCAATCGCATTTTCAGCCTTAAGTCCTTGTATTGTTTTTGTAAGGTCTTGAAAGGCATGTAGCATACCCTGATTGAAAAGCTCTTGCTTTTGAAAATGTTTCAGAACCGAATCCTCTTGAGGTTTCTCTTGAGATGAATTTTGATTTAGGAAACCTTGAGGTGTAGCGGTTTGTCCATTCCTCCAACTGAAGTTTGGATGGTTTCTCCAGCCAGGATTGTATGTGTTAGAGGTGGGCCCACTGAAAGGTCTTTGATAATTGCTTACGGCATTGGATTGCTCATTTAATACCTCTTGAAAGGCAGATATAGTTGGGCAATTCTCAGTAGTGTGAATGTTGCAACCACAAATACTACAAACAATTTCCTTGGCCTTATCCTTCTTTAATTTCATGGCCTCGAGTTTTCGAGTGAGATTGGCTACCTTGGCGTTAATATCATCATCCTCTTTCAGGAGGTACATTCCACCTTTTTCTTCGGAATGAGTCGGCCTAGGCGTAGTACTCGGTCTAGGGGAGATGTCCCATGTTTGTGTGTTGTCAGCAAGTTTATCAAAGTAGTCCCACACCTCATCGACACCTTTATTCATAAACTCCCCATTACACATTGTCTCAACTAATTGGCGCATGGGAGATGTCAGTCCATCATAGAAAAAATTCGTGATGCGCCACGTTTCAAGACCATGTTGTGGGCATGAACTGACAAGATCTTTGAACCGCTCCTAACATTGGAAGAATGTTTCATCTTCCCTTTGGGCGAAGTCCATGATCGACTTCCTAAGGGTGTTCGTCTTATGATATGGAAAAAACTTTTTAATGAACTCCCTTATCATGTCATTCCATCTGCCAATAGATTGAGGACGTAGTGAATGTAACCACATCTTGGCTTTCTCTTTCAAAGAAAAGGGAAAGAGTTTTAACTTGACCGTGTCATCAGACACATTAGGAAAGTATAGGGTAGTCATGATCTCATCGAACTCTTTCAGATGTAGATATGGATTCTCTGACTCAAGCCCATGAAATTTAGGAAGGAGTTGGATCACCCCTGGCTTGATATCCATATGTCCTGCATTCTCCTGAAAAACCATGCATGAGGGCGTACTCACCCCCGCCGGTTATAAGTAATCTCGTAAGGTACGAGGTGGGGGTGTTTGATGCACCTCATTCTCATCCTGGACATCTTCTACCTTAGGTTGGGGTAGACGAGGTTGATTTCCAACCATATCCTCAATTAACTCAGGGGATTTCAAGCGATGTCTAGTCCTACGATGGACAGTTAACCCCTCAACTAATCCTCCTTCAGTCAAGAGACGTCGAGTGTTGTCACGAGCCCACTTGGGCATGAAACACTCACAGCCCTCAATCAAATTCTAAACCTAATCCTAAGAAGGGAAAAAAAAAATAAAATAAAAAGAAAGAGAGGGTTGGAAGGAAGTTACCAAATTGGAGTCCCTAAATTAAGATCCTGCAAAAAGAAACCAAAAGAGATTAGTTCCTAAAAATAGAAATTCTAAAGTTAGAAAATTCTAAGGTGGAAACAAAGTTAGTTTCTAGAAAAGGAAAGTTTCCTAAACCTAGAATTAGAAAGTTTCTAAAAATAAAGGAAAAATGAGTTAGTTTCTAAAATTAGGAAGAGTTTCTAAAAAGGAAAATAACTAACCTAGTTTCTAAAAACAAAAGAGGAAAGTTCTAAACCTAAAGTTAGAAAGTTCTAAATTAGAAATCCTAATCCTAAAATAGAAAGTAATGTAAGTTTCTAAAAAGGAAAAAATTTCTAAAATAAATGAAAGCCTAGAAATGGAAAAGTTCTAAAAATAGAAAGTAGAGAAATTCTAACCTAAAATTAGAAAATCCTAAGAAGAGAAATAACAGTAAACTAGTTTCTAATTTAGAAAAAGAGAAATTCCTAAGAGAGTATAAAATTTCTAAAACAATCTAGGAAAGTTCTAAACTAGAAAGTAAGTTAGTAACAGAAATTTGAAAAATAGAAAGTAGAAATTAGAAAGAGCTTACCGAATTAGAAATTTCTAAAAGGCCTACAAAACAGGAAAGTTAGTTTCTAAACAGAAAGTCTTTAAATAGAAAATTTCTAAAAATAAAATAGGAAACAAAATTAGATTCTAAAAGAGTTAGAATTAGAAACTTGCTAAAAAGGAATCCTAATCTAGAAATAGCAAGGAAAAGAGAAATTACCAATTTAGAAACCTATCTCAGAATCCTACAAAATAAGAAAGTTGGGTTAGTTTCTAAAAAAAAAGGAGAACTATCTAAAAATAGAAAGTTACTTGAAAGAAAATTTCTAAAAAATTAAAGGAAAACCTGGAATTAGAAAATTCTAAAAATAAACCCTAAAAATCAGAAAAGTCTTAATCTTAAACTAATTCTAAAACGAGTTAACTTAAGAAAACGTAGCCGTCAATCCCCGGCAACGGCGCAAAAAACTTGTTCACTCCCCAAGTATAGGGTTGTGATGTAGCAATAAACTCGGTAAGACCGAGGTCGAATCCATAGGGATTGAAACCTGTACGTTATCTGAAAATAACCAGATCTAGAACTAGGCTAAGATGAAATCTAAACCAATTGTGATTTGAGGAATAATGGTGAAATATTAATCTAAACTTAAAGAATTCAGAGAGAGGGAAACTAGGGATTCAGAGGATCCACTTGTAGAGATCAGGGAGATCTATGGTCGATTCATGAACTCAACTGGACTTCGAGTCCCATCTTCATCCAGTTAGAAGATATAACCTAAAAATCAATGTGAACTTCCTTTTGATCTAGTTTTCAAATAGATGAAAGGTATAAGAATTAGATATGATTCCATCACAAATCCATGCCCATGAGACAAGGTAAACAACAGAACTTAAACCAATCCATAACCAATCAGAAGATGTATGAATGTTAGGAAGGATTCCATCATCCAACCATGTCCAAGGGGCAATGGTGAACAACATGGTTTCTTGATTTCACAATCAAAATATGAGGAAAAAGGAAATACTCAAAGCCATTGCAGATCTATTGTAATTTAAGTCACAACAAATCATTAAAAACTATGAATATTTCAATTAATCAAACTAGAATCAAACATCAGTTCATAACCATAAATCAACGCCGTAGAATCGGTCCCATCACGCCACAAGCTTCACCTCTTAGCCCTAGCTAAGAGGTTTAGCCACACATGGATGGGCTAGATCTCATCAGAAATTTGAGAAGAAAAGCATAACCAAAGGAAAAACAACAAAAACTCTTTCTTCTCTCCCTGTCTCTCTCTCTCACGTGAGATTCTTCGTCCAAGGCCTTCGATGCCTGCTCCCCACGTCCAAAACCCTCTTTTATAGCTGCTGGAGGCAGTGGAGAGCTGTCGCAGAAGCTGTCACAGCAACAGCGAAAGCTTTTTTGAAGCCAAGTTCGAAGCTTCAAAACCCGGCACTTTTCTCGCTTATTTTTCAAAGAAACAGCGTCCCTTAGGATGTTTTTGAGCCCTCTACATGATGAAAGGTTTAGATCTACCATATGATCAAAGATGGTGGCCCACAATCGCCTGGAAAATTGGATTTCCTAATATGTGCGAAACCTTTCACACCCTTTCGCTGTCGTGATCGGTGGGCCCCACAGAGGTATTTTCTGAGAAATCCACCCGTCCATTGTATTCAGAACGAAATTTCAGTCAAGAATGGGTGGTTTTGAATGTCCATTGACGCGGCCTAGAGAAGAAATCACAAAAAGATCAGTTTTGAACATTGCAGGGCAGTCCGTTTGTGGCCTCTGTACCGCACACGTGTGCACGCATGGGAGTAAAGTATCAGCATGGTTTTGAAGCTTTCGAAGCCCTCTACACAGTGGACGGATTGGATGAGCAGTATGGTAATAGGTGGGGCCCACTAGCGTCCGCAAAACGGCCCAGCCGTCCGTTCGCAGACAGCGCAAAACGGCAATTACCGTTTTGGATTTTGAAGGTCGAACGCTGGTGCTTTTGGAAGGTGCTGACGCGGTCAGCGCTTCTAGTGCACGGCCGGCTTATATGTACAAGGTGTACATTCACCATGTACGGGACCCACTGTGATGATTTTCAGAAATCTTCACTGTCTCTATTGTTTCTCATCTTATTTTAACCGTCAAAACCAAATTTGAGGCAGTTCCAGATATCAGGTGGGCCCCACTTAAGGTATTAAGGGGCTGATATGTCTGTTGAGGCACTTCCCGAGATCTTCAATGGATGAAATTTAATATGTACGGTTAATTTGTAGCCCCCATCACATGTATGAAGTTTCGGGTCAATCGGATGGCAGGAACCATGTGATCTTGCATTTTTGACTAATTTCGGGCCTCTTTAACGTGAACAGCTTGATTTCCTCGGATATCTGGCGTGTAAATTCATTGATCTCAGTCCTCTGGAGTCCGTTCCTTACTCTTGGTACTTCGGAGCATCAAATCCACGCATTTAATATCTTTTTTCAATTAATGCTC
The DNA here is from genome assembly GCA_021015155.1 of Magnolia officinalis. Lineage (NCBI taxonomy): Eukaryota > Viridiplantae > Streptophyta > Magnoliopsida > Magnoliales > Magnoliaceae > Magnolia > Magnolia officinalis. The sequence continues at coordinate 23,229,982 of JAJHSJ010000013.1, read as the reverse complement.
CTGATTACACCCTGCAATAAGAATATAATTAAAATACTCTGTTAAGCATTATCATATACATAAAATCTGGTAATAATCGGGGTCTGAGATGCAATATCCGACCCTCATCATATTGTTCTTCATCGCCTAAACTTTAGGCAAGATTCCTGCCTAATATGAAAGTACTTAAAAATATTTAAAGAACAAGGTGGTGAAAGGTGAAATGAGAGATTTGGAAGGAAATGGGTTAAAAAGGGATTTTGGCCTTTGGGATTGAGTTTTGAGAAATTAATAAAGTGTTAGGATCGACCCATTGCCTAAGGACGTCTAATTCCAAGTGGTAAAAATCTGGGGTGTTACAATCTACCCCCTTAAAAAATAATTGTCCCCGAAATTGGCTAAGGGTAAGTAAAGATTTTTATTAGTGCAATTGCCTAAATTTTTATTGATTTCAAGTTTATACGTGTGGCAGGGTGTACACTATTTATGCTAGTCTGGCTCATTAAAGTCTACCCTCCTTAAAATTGTTTCACCCTAAACTTGGCTAAGGCTCCTATTAAGTTCGTATTCAATGAGCACAGTTGTAGATACACCGACCTTGGCTATTGTAATTCAGTTCGTACCCATTATTAGGCCTATTCTGTAATATGAATTGGTTTAACACTTGGATCTAATTACTTTTATTTCAGTAGCTTCAACATTGACTTTCTAAGGAAGATTCAGATCCTATTTAATGACCTATCCTTATGTGTATCCTGGATCAATCCCCTTCGATCCTGGGCCAGTGGGGCAAGGGTCCACCATGCTTTCGCTGCGCCACTTTGATCAAAGAGGTGTATTAACTGACCTAACTAGATTGAGCTCATAATGTTCTACCCCCCTAAAAAAATATTTCTAGTCTCAAGGGTCAAGAATTTGTGTCTCGCTCCGTATGTCAGAACGAGGTGCAATTTGGGACCTAATTCCTAACTCTCTCTGTTGCCCATTTGAGAAATTTCTTAAGCCCGAACAAAGATCCCTATTGGCTATATGTTCTTAACACTTCTCAAAGGCGAAGTAACAAACTTTTGGTTGTAAGTGGTTCGGCCAACATGGAAGGAAAGTTGTGTAATGGGTCTGAGCCAGATACATAGACCTTCTGCCTAGATGGGACAGAAAAATGTCGTATCAGTTCTTAATCATCATTGATCCCGATCTTCTGCTTGATCAGAGTAGTGAGTTCATTGGTAACTACCAGGATTGAGAATTCGATTCAAACCGCGGATACCTCGCTTATAGATAGTTCTCTACTCCATGTTCCCAATTGTAATAAGCCCTTGAGAAGACAATCCTAGGGGGTGTGTTGTTTTGATCTAACGTTCAATCAGAGGGATATATAACGTTTCTCTAAGCGTGAATAGTTTCTAAGTTAAAACAACTTTTCTAAGAGTTATTAAATAAGCCTATAAGTATTAGGGGGATTCAGCGAAGGAATGAGATCTCACTCCAACCTAATCAAGCCAACTAACTAAGTCTATCTTTCAATTGTCGTAGCATAATCAATGTTTTATATTCCTTAGTATAACGAACCAATAGTTGAAATCCAAGGTCTATGCTTATACGTTAGATGATTTCATACCCTTTCTAATACAAGAAATTGTTTATCGCTTAGGGTCAAACATTATCTGATTGGAATTGAGTTGCCTGAACTTGAATTTAACTACAGTCGAGCACTACACACATGCTCATACTAGCTAAGAAGGTTCTAGAGTTCACGTTATTACTTTATTGGATTCCCTATACTGTCAAAATTTTTAAAATCTAAGACTACCAACTTTAGGTCCAAATCTCTAAGGGCTTGTTAAATGGGATTACATTGCTAATCCCACCTCGGGATTAGGAGTGGCATGTTTGGTAGGAGGGTGGGATGGGATTAAAATCAATTTCATAAGCTTTGGAAAATGAGCCTTGTGTTGGAAAGGAAAGTGTGAGATGGGATTTCCAAATCCCACGATGATGGTGTTAGAAACCATGGGATACACATACATTTATTGTTGCTTTTACAATTCCATCCACCTTAATCTCACCGAATGCAGTTGGTCAAATGGGCCCTAAATGTCCCAACATTTGGAGGTTTGTGAAGAAGATGGTGGAGACGGTTATGTAGAGAAGAAGAAGAAGATATGAGAATGAAGGGGAGATTTAAGAGGAGAAAACCAAATTTTCAAGGAGAAAGGAGAGCTTGGAAGGGTGTGTGAGGGAAGAGGCGGGTATATGAGCAGGAAAAGGGGGTCCCCACGTGATTCGGTGGGCCTCACATGTGTCTAGGGGTCGGCCCGACTCCGGCCAGCAGTGGCCCGACAGGCCCGGCTGAACCCGACCGCCGTCCACCGCGGTAGGTGCGGCGCCGCCGCGGTCCTCTGAACTGGGTGCGGTGCCGCCGTGGTGGGGTGGTGGCCACCCCCCTCCCGGGGTGTCGATGGTGTACAGGGTCCACTATGGATCCCCCCGAAGTGCACCGATTTGGCCCCGACTACGTTTTGAGTTGTTTCGAGCTCTCATTCGCGTATATTCATGTGTTTTCAATTTTCTGAGTGTGGGACCTGAAAGTGTTACCTAAACCCGTCGATTGACTATCTAGAATGGTGTTGGGATCATTTCACGCGATCGGGAAAGCCTACGGGTACGATTCCTATAGTCCGCTTCGATTGATTTCGCCATTTGGTGAAATGGGAAATCTTAAGTCTATCTCTACGTTTCGTCGCTCCCTCCTAAGTCAGAGTACGTCAGTGTGCATCATGTGACCATAACCCAGGTCCAGTTTAATCCAAATCATGCTCTGATACTATCTTGTAACGCCCTAAAAATCGGGGGTCGAGCATAAACTCCACTCCCGAGTTCCAACGCATCACTTATGCAACATAGATAATGATGATTGAATGTTGTTCATATTAACGCAAAAAACATGAGTGAGATTATACCAAAACAGCATATCATAATCCAGAGACAGTTAAATTATCCAAGCGGAAGACTGTAATAGATATATAAAATATATAAATTGTTGTACGTCTCTAGAGTATGAACATGTTACCAGGTTAAAGATAGACATGTATACACCAAAAATGAACAAAAGGAATATACATGGGTGTTCCAAAAGTACAAACTAAAGTAATCCCTGTACTCCCATCGATCAGAAGATGGTCTACATAGACCCGCCTGATAGCTGTATAAGGAGAAACCCTCCTCCTCATCATAAAAGTTCGGCTCCACTTTGCAAGCATCATCATCATCTGAAATTCAAACGGGGTCTGGTTGGTGTGTATAACACTGTCCCGTAACGTGGGAGTGAGTGATCAACTTAGTGGAACAATAAAGCAAAGGTTAACATGTTATTAATTCAGTCAAGCAGTAATGATAAAGCAATACAACAATCAAGTCTTAGGTACTCTTGTTAATGCAAGAATGATATGAATGATATGATGCATGCCCTCGCCTACGCTCCCTCAGCAACTCCTTCTTATGATTGCGGCATGCCACACTCCCTCAGTACTTGACCATCAACGCCAAACGCACACGTAATGCGGTGCATGAACGTGATTACCAAGTCCCTTATTAGTCATTTTCATACAACATGATTGGGAAACTAAGGTACCTCCCTTATATCACTTCCCAAACAAGGATCCATTCTAGGGTCGTCAGTCCTAGTAAATCTCATACGATATTGCGGTTCTAGGTTGTTGCAATGGGCTCGTTGCCAAATCAGTACAAGCCTAGTATATACTCTGATTACTACGGAAAGGCTCGTCGCCTCTACGCAGGTTCAGAATATGCTCGAGGTCACTACAAAGGGCTCGTCACCAAATCAGTGTAGGCCGATAGCTCGAATACAGTGTCTCATACCACCGTATTCGGCTCATGAGTCTGGGTTGCTCACTGTTCACTCCCCAAGTATAGGGTTGTGATGTAGTAATAAACTCGGTAAGAGCGAGGTTGAATCCACAAGGACTGGTCGTCACAATTCAAATTCACGATTCTCCTTAACTAATTCAACAAATAAAGGATCAAATTGCTAACACAAATTTATGGAAAATAACTATTGAAAATAAGGAAGAAAATTCAATAAGAGAGAGCACTAGGACCTTCGAATCCACCCCTAACTATCCTAACCCTTGTCTGTTGATTCACCTTGATCTAGATTGATACCACTTAAATAGAGAAAGTACAATCTGTGTCCTTAATCGGGCATACAGACTGTCTAATTCCTTTAAGCAATGCCATGAACAACATATCCCATATCCTTGGTCGGGCATATGGAATGTACATTCATTAAAGCACCCTGTTTCTTCCTCTATAGGAAACTTGTTCTTGATCAGACCCAAGCACCTGTAATAAGCATCCAAATAACATCCATCTATATACTTTGATCAAGTTCATAGATGGAGAAGTATGGAATTTAAACCCATAAAGCCCACTTAGAAAAGAAAAACAAATTAATTAATATTCAAAGTAAATCAACCAATACAAGAGCTGATCAAATTAGGGGCTTCATCTCAGCCCTAGCTGAGAGATTAGTGACCCATAAAATCCGTAAAAAAATATTCAATAAAATTCATAAAATCAAAACACCAAACCAATCGATCTCTCTCTCTTCCTCCTTCTCTTTCTTCTCTTTCTTCTCTCCCTGGCTCTGGATCTCGAATTCTCTGGATCTGAATACCTTTCTCATGTCCAAGACTCTTCTTTTATAGCTGATGGAGTGGCTGGAGTGGTGAAAATCGGATTTGGGAAGCTGTCGCACGCGCAGCGAAAGCTTTTTCGCAGCTAAGTTTGGGGCCTCGAAATACCATATTTTCCTCGTTCAAATTCCAACAAACACCGTCCCTTAGGACTTTCTTGGGTCCTCTACATGATGGACAGTTCAGATATGCCATATGATCAAAGATGGTGGCCCACAATCGCCTAGAAAACCGGATTTCCAAATTGTGCGAAACCTTTCGCACCCTTTCGCTGTCGTGATCGGTGAGCCCCACAGAAGTATTTTCTGGAAAATCCACCCCGTCCATTGGATTCAGGACGAAATTTCAGTCAAGAATAGGTAGTTTTGAACGTCCATTGATGCGTCCCAGAGAAGAAAACACAAAAAGATCAGATTTGGACGTTGCAGGACAGCCCTTTTGTGGCCTCTGTACCGCACACGTGTGCACGCATGGACGCAATATATTAACATGGTTTTGAAGTGCTTGAGCCCATCTTCAAGATGGACGGCTCAGATCTTCCGTACCGGTGATGTGTGGGGCTCACAGCCAATCGCAAAAAGTGCCAGCGCACCCGTTCGCTGCTGCCGAAAACGGCATCTTCCGTTTTTTTTGGACGATGACGCGGTCAGCGCTGCTGACCGCGTGAGGCGATTCTGGTGCTGCGGGTACACGCGTGCACACTAAGTACACACGCTGCACATAGGGGCCCACTGTAATGTGTTTCAGAAATCCAATCCGACCATACTTTTTCTCAGGCAATTTTAACCGCTGGGACTAAAATTGAGGCAGTTCCAGATATCAGGTGGGCCCAGAATCAACGGTTTATGGGCTGATTTGTCAGTTGGGGCACTTCCATAGTGATCCCAGGGCTGAAATTTGAAATGTACGGTTAATTAATGTCCTTAATCCCATGTATAAGGTTTCGAGTCAATCAGATAGAGGGAACCATGTGATCTTGCATTCTGGACCAATTTCGGGTCTCTATAACGTGAACGGCTTGATTTTCTCGGATTCCTGTCGTGTAACTCCGTTGATCTTGGTTTTCTGGAGTCTGTCCCTTGCTCTGGTAATTTCGGAGCGTAAATCCATACTTTTAACATCATTTTTCAATACACGCTCCTGATTTCATCCTGTAATAAAAACACAATTAAAATATGGCATTAAGCTTTATCATGTATGTAAAATCAGGTAATAGTCGGGGTCTAATATGCAATATTCGACCCTCATCACTCACTGGTCACTACGGGGAGGCTCGTCGCCCCAGCGTAGGCCGACAGCTCGACCACAGTGTCCCATACCACCATGTCCGGCTCATGAGTCTTAGCAGATCGAGGTACCAAGGTTAACGGGGATTCACTGGTAAGTTTGGTACCTTAGGTTCAAGCAGTAGCGTCCAAACATGGTGAACATACAATGGCCAATCGGGTTACTTGACAAGCTCGACTGGTACGAATGTACGGTGAAGTAACCGACAAGGTACCACTGTCGACAACCATCGTACGGCTCGGATTCATCGAACGTGTCTTTTGTGATGAAATGACCTCAGCCACAACATCAAGGCCTGTTACTGATTGCCTAAACTATACAATAGCCCCAATCACATTCAATTACAACAAAACATCCTAGAAGATAGTTAAAACAGTTATGAATCAAGATTGCAAATCATATAATCAAAGGTCCAATAATGTCCGCTTTAGGGCTGTCAGGGCTGTTGTACGGAATCGTTACACTACTCGCTCATCACCCATCACGATATAATCAAAGGTCCAATAATGTCCGCTTTAAGGTTGTCAGTGCTGTTAAACGGAATCGTTACACCACTCCCCCATCACCCGTCACGGATTTGTTTCTGCATTTTATGGACTACAACTTAAACCTAAATCCACACATATGCATTCCATAGATAAAACAGATGCTATAATATATGGTACATGGAGGAAATTATACACATAGTTAAGGGAGTTGGGAATCATAGCTCAACACCCATATAAATTATAATTTACTAATCACTTACTCATTCAATCATTTTAACAAACACTTTGACTACACGTACATCAACATATATGACATATGTTGATCACACAGGTAGTAGGCCAAATCCTTTCACTAGGGAGTTGCCCCGTATACCACACGCATATACCCACGACGGATAATCATGACATGCATGAATCCAGGTTCCATACTCATTCAATCATTTCCACAAACACGTGGGCTACACACTTAGACATATATACATGCATTAACTGTGGCGTGATTTAGGGCAAATCCTTTCGCTAAGGGTTATCGCCTATACAACCATCATATATCCATGACTGTTGGTCATAGCGAGCACGAATGCGAATTCTATACTCATTCAGTCATTTTTACAAACACATAGGCTACACACTATAACATACACAACGTATGTTGATATAACATGCCTTAGGGCAAATCCGTTCACCCAGACATTAATACTAGTAAGTCTAGCATACATATACAGCAGTTAATCATGGCCAACACAATTTCAAATTTTATACGTATACATTATTTTCTATAAATACATGGAATACAGTATATTCAACATAGTTAACGTAAGCACTTTGTACATGTGCAATAGCATCCAGATCATGAATCTATCATTATCTAACATTGAAAGCATTGAAAACCATAACCTAAGCGTCTATAGTCCGCACCTTACGCCGTAGACGCGAAACGAAATTACTTTAGACACTAAGTCTTTGTCAACGACACGAAAACAACCTGCAACAGGGAATAGTTTAGCTATTCCACCATCTGTTCTATTTGAATCTCTACAACAGGTTAGGGTTAGGATTTCTTACCCAAATACGGCGTTGGAAACACCGGAAGAACTACACGGGAGTGGTGTTTCAGCAGGTGGATTAGCAGAGAAGAATCCTAGGAAGAATTCCCACTTCTCTCTCTCTCTCTCTTTCTCTCTCTTTTCTTTCTTCTCTCTTATGGTTTCCCAAATTCGTATGGGATGAGAGAGTAAGGGCTTAAGGCCCTTATATAGGCCCTAAACTGATGGGAATGGCCCCAGGGCCAAGGTATACTTAGGTTATGTCCAAAACTAGTCTGTTTCGACTCAACGGAGCATTTCTGAAGTCCTCCCTTGAGCCAAAGGTTGGACTTTAGCTCACTGACCATGTATCTAGGTCAAGTTAAGTTTTCGTTTCAGTCGGGTTTGCAGATCGCACATGGCGGACCAGTTTCAGTTCAACGGTCCACGATCACCGACCAGGGCCACAAGTACACTGACCTGTGTATAAAATTTCTCTTAATCTGAGGGTGTATTTGAGTCAGATTCTGATGGTCTGATTGTTTATATTCAACCCGCAAGCAACAAATCTCAAATTGATTTAATTTCTAAAAGTAACCACGTTTTCTCACACACTTCACTCCGGGCTCAAGCGAATTACTTCGGGAGACTATCTGGACTTGATTTCCGAGGTGGTTGTCAAGCCCAGCAAGGCGGTCCCAATTATATAATTTCATGATCATCGAACTTTCGACATGCGGTCCAGATTCGATACGGAGTTTTAATGTGCTCTCGAGGGCAACTGGGTAATGAGATTGATCCTAGATTTTAGGGTATTCTAGCGTCACTGATTCTACAAGTTTTGGGTCTTACAGATTGTATTTAAAGTGGATCAAGCAGATTTCGTAGCTAATCTAGGTTAGCACTTAGTTAATTTTGTCAAATTCCTAAAGGATTTAATCCTGAGTGGTTTCTGCCTGAGGTGATACTGGGTTTTTGTACGGATTTTTAAAGTATTGTTCTTCATCACCTAAACTTTAGGCAGGATTCCTGCCTAATATGAAAGTACTTAAAAACATTTAAAGAACAATGTGGTGGAAGGTGAAATTGGAGATTTGGAAGGAAATGCCTTAAAAAAGGGATTTTGGCATTTGGGATTGAGTTTTGAGAAATTAATAAGGTGTTAGGATCGACCCATTGCCTAAGGATGTCTAATTCCAAGTGGCAAAAATCTGGGATGTTACACCCGTGCTTCAATCAACTCTCTTATGCTCCCCAGATCATGTTGTCGCTGCTTCGCCAAGGCTTCAGCTCCACGGCATTAGATGCTCCTCTGAGATGCCCAAGGTGATAGGAGGTGGTTGAATGTCCTACAACTAATGAGTAGTTGTTTATCCAATGGGATTCAACTAGATAGATCTCGTAGAAGACCTGAAAAAGGATTTACTAAGATGCTTAAGTCCAATCTCTAGGAAATTGAGGAGTTTAAGCACACCTCTAATTGTGAGGTTGGAATCCTCATTAGAGTTAAAATCTCAAGGGAGATTGTTTGGAACTCATTGGAATGGAGGCAATGAATGGAGGATATGAATATGGGATCACCTTACCCTGCTTACTCCAAAAACTCATCATAAAGCCCAAGAACTGAATGTCATTTATAAACAGTTCAAGTTCCAACGATGAAAAAATGGGTAGAAAACGGTTCTATCGATGCCATTGAAGGATCTTCGATATAATCGAGGATTCATTCGATGTCATCGAAGGGCTCCCTGATGCCATCGAAATTTCTAGACAAAAAAGATGTTTTCTTGCTAGACAAATCTGGACCCATTTCGATTACATTGATCTGACCTTCGATGTCATCAAACATCATCCTTCGATGTTATCTAGCATCGAAATGGAATCGATGTCATCAAAAATCATCCTTCGATGTCGTCAAAATGGAATCGATGATATCGAGAGAATTGAGGGGAAAATCCAAAAAACTTGCTAAGCAATTCTAGATCTCAAATGTTATCGAAGAGACCTCTATGCCATCAAGAATTCTGGCCAAAAATCTAGTTTTGTTGCTGGACATTCCTGACTCTCGATCGATGTCATCGGCTAGGTATTTGATGTCATCGAAGACTGTTCGATGGCAGCTCGGCCTGTAATTTGCCGTTTTGAGCTAACTTCTACACAGAAGATTCGCACATCTTTTAGCCTTGTTTATCATATTTTTTTTAGTCTCCTAAGACTAAGGGATGATTAAATTTATATTCTTATAAGGTTAAGATCATTTAGATGTTATATGGTTGTTTTGAGTCAAGGGTTAGGGTCACCAAGGCACCTCATTTACCTGTACATGCTCTTGATGCTTCAGCTCCGCTTGTGTATTTGGTCTTCACTTTCTAAAGGCTCAATCGACTACTTGACACAACGACTCACGTGATTGACAAACTAGGGTGCAAAAATGTGTGCACTAACACATCTTACTGATTTCCTTTGATCAATTCCCTAACCACTATCGAATCCTCCGTCGAGTCTGCCTTTACTTGCGAACGGAGGTAAGAATTACACCCTACCTTTCGATTTATGTCTATTGGAGATGAATTTCATTAATCTTATATATCTCTTGGTATTTATTTAGGAATCGGTGTTTCTTCTAAAATTCTAACTCTAAAAGTGTAATTAGGTTGGATGAAACCCACTTAAGGTATGAATTATTCTCCTAGGTTTCCTTTTATCAACCCTTGAGGGTGATAGTTAATGATTTTCAGTTGATTGATTAGAAAATCATATGATAATTGTGCCTAAATAGCTTTACTATTATAACCCCAATATTATTGTTGTTGGTGGTTAACATATTTGATGAAATGCTTGATCAATATGAAATTCTTTTCATTGGAACCCTTTTATGGCATTTGATAATTGCTGTTGATGCATATTGGCTTGAATTTATATAAATTGGATTGTAATGTTTCTTACATTTGTCCTATTGATAAACCCATGTGGGGGTATAGACATGTGATTATGGATACATGTGGGATTGTGTTGATTCGTATAGCCATTGAATTGATATGCTCTGTTGTGATATTAAATTGTTATGTGACTATTGTCATATGTTTCATAAGTTAAATTGTTATTGTGATGAATTGGGACCTACTAGTCGCTTGAGTAAATGGATGACCGTCTTGGGTTGGCTATCTTAGACTTATACAGACCAGGGTCCTCCATTATCGATCGGATTAGTCTAATGCATGGCCCGATCATTCTTACGCTTGGTGATTTTATAATACTTGAATGAATCTGGGATACCACTATTTCCGGTGAATTAAGTCCATTCCTTATCGTTAGTACATTACGATCCTACAAAGATTCAAGAGTCGGATATGGTAATATGGGACACTATGACCGAGCTATCGGCCTATATAAGGGTGACAAGCCTCCCTATAGTATCCTTTGAGTACTAATGGAGGTGACGTGCCATATCATATTAGAATATTTAGTTGTTGGTAATATCAGTGATAGTCTACCATGTTATTATGAGAATTGGGTGACGAGCCCTTTTTGCCTTGATTTGTGTTGGTTGACGAGCCCTTGCCTTAGTTGTTATTGTCCTTAGGGAGTGAGTCGTTACCGTTGTTTAATTGTGTAATTTAGACTATTAGATGATGCACCCTAAATTAGATCTAGGGACACTGGTGAGAAGCCACTTCGTATCGCAACGAGCCACTACTCCGTATCGTAACGAGCCACTACTTCGTGCCGCGTGATCTAGGTAGAGTCTCATGATACAATGGTGGTATCCCGACTTTACTAAAGTGCTATTTGAATTGGGATTAATAATTATTTTTCTAAGCATCCATATAATGACATTTGTGGTTTATGCTAGTGGTGAATCATTGTTCAGTTAATTGGCTATTTGTTGATTATTATGTTGTTGAGAAAGTGCTACAATTTTTATTATTCCCAGGCCATATAATCACATATCATGCCATCCATGCATCTAAATAACTAGCCTAGAAAATTGCTTGTTTTGTGATGTTATCATTGCCTATGTTTGATTGTATTGATTACATGTGTAACTTAGGATAATGGTACCATTGACTTTATCACTCACTCCCACCTGGGACTGTATTTTAAAACACCAGCCATACGATTTTGTCAACGCAGGTACCATGGAGGTGGACGCCTTAGAGGATGCATATGTGGAACCCACAAAGAAGTTCTCGTACTTCCAGTCGTCAGATAGATAGTTATAGATCAACATATTCCATCGTCGGGATGTTTTGATGGTTTTGGGCAGGAACATTTACACTTTGATCACTTTTGGACATGTATATTGAGTCCCCAGTTGAGTGGACTCTGTGTTGTGATGGTTGAATGGATGTATATTTTAGATTATTAACTTGTATACACTTATATTTAGATTGATATATATTATTTATCTTATCTCTTATGATTGTTTGGATACTAAGAAACCGTACAGAGAAATCACACTTACACAAAGCAAAAGTGACACCCAGAATATCAGGGATTGATTTCATGCTCGACCCTAAAATTTGGAGTGTTACATAAGGTCACACAAACCCAAATGAAGGGAAAAAACAAAATATCAGCTTGATCCAAAACTTTTGTAGCCCATTAATGGTCATTCACCACTGTTCCTATAGTATGGTCCACCTGAGAATGGGATCTTCTTATTTTTTGGGTTCATGACCTAAAATGATCTAGAAAAAAATATGGACACGTATCATTCATATATAAATGTGGGCCGCACCTAATCCACTCCCCTAAGAAGAACATGAGAAATGTGAACCCCGCTCGCTCGCTCGAGTGCACTAACTTCACGTTTGTAAGATCTGACTGGCTTATCAGGCGACCTTAATGGTGTAAATTCTATCGAGCAAATAAGATCATCAGGTGGGTCACTCATGCATAAATGATTTCAAACACGAGTGGATTGCATGATGTTCCACATTACCTGCATGGTGGTATGTTGATGTCACCAAGTTTTATGGGCCCAACCATGATGTATGTATTATATCCACACCGCACATCCATTTTGCGAGATTAATCTAAAGCATGAGCTAAAAAATGAGGTGAATCCAAAGCTTAAGTGGAACACACCATAGAAAGCCGTGGGGATTGAATGCCTACCTGTCAACGCTGGGATCCAGAGCCGGATTTGACTCAAGGACCGCTTGGCTCCACAGGTTGCCTCTTCGAGGGCTTTTCCACTGTGATTGATTGATTATGCTTGACCAGAGTCGCCATTGTCCAATTTCTTCGTCTCTACTGTTGGCTAGACCCTATAGATACGTTGGGGTAGGGATCCGAAGGTTTCCTGGCCTAAAATGACTCTTTAGTTCTGCGATCAGAGATTCTTAGTAAGAGATCGTGGTTATAGAGAGGGAATGTGTTAGGCACTCACTCTACCCGTACAGATGTATAATCTTTTGTCACGCCCCAAACTCAGAAACTGGGCTCACAAAATTCCCGATCGCCGAATCCGGCGCCGACAGCCTCCGTAGAACCCCATTCTCGGCTCCCAGCACCCATACGCCAGGTTCCGATCCTGGGATGCTACAAGGAGGATTTTTCAGCATCCGTTTAATTTGTAATAAGCATAACTAAAGGCATAACCCACAAACAACAACCAAAAACTCCATCACATTTCCACTATGATCAAAAACTTTACAAGTACAATGAGCATGAAGGGAAATACAATGAGAATGGACAAAAAGCTCCAAAAGATCTGCTCTGCGCTCCTGCCTCAGCGCTGCTGCGTCCTCGCGTCACCTGCACGCAACGGTCGTGCATAAGCTTATAGAAAGCTTAGAGGGTGGTGAAAGTGTGTGCGCAAGGTAGTAATGCAATATACAGTGTCAGAGTAATGCGGAACATGCTGGTGAATCCATGAATACCACTAGCCGTACCAAGGCTATGCAATGCAAGGCATGAAAGATGTCGGCCATACCAAGGCCATGCGATGCGAAATGCAACTCAAGCATACAAATCCTCATCTAAGTCCACATATCAGTATAGCTCAAAATCTGGAATATCACCGGGGTCTAGTACACTCTAAACCAGATTGCCGCCCCATCGCGCGCAATAAGGTAAGTGGAAGAGACCTCACTATCCGCCTGCCAATATCGGGCGCGGCTCGTCGATAGCGGACCCATTCCTCGAGCTGGTCAAACTCAGCCTAGCATTGCCCCCTCCTCTAGGGCAGGTAAGGCCGCACCCCATTCCAACCAACCACGACACAGTGGAAAGCGCAGCCTCCTGGTAATCGGCCATCGACGCTCATGCACCCACTCGGTCTAGACGTTGGAGCAACCTCTTGGTACCATAAGGGTTTAGGGACTTTCACCCAGGGATATCTATAGCACCCCATGTAGAACAAGATTTCCGGTATCCAATCCTGCCAACCACGATACGCCTGGGAGGCTATGACCCTGATGTCGCTAGGGCATACAGTAACCACATCACACAATGCGAATGCATGAAACACACTATCCAATCATGCAGCAATCCTGCGCGTATCATGCGCTCATGTAGGGCAACACCGCCTAACCGGGAGCCCCTAAACAACCTGCCCGAAGGCATATGCTATGATCAACCACTTCTCATGTCAAGCATACATATGATGCGTATGATCATGAATCATGGAACTATACTACACATGTTATAAAGTAATGAACTACTCTTGCAACGCAGATGGCCTAGACATGGACGGCCTACACACAACCAGTACGGGCCTATCGATGGCCCTAGGGAGAGTCATAATGCGGACATTTAACCAACACTATACGTGCGATGTGGACGTCAAACCGACATCGCTCCCAAGTTATTATCTGTCGTAAACGTCATTACATAAACCATGTAGGGATCACACATTGCAATGGACCTTAGATACATCCCATTGGGCCTTAAATACATTGAATGGGCTGTGTCACATGGGCCTTATATTCATCAAGAGGGCCACATCAATGGGCCGCACCAATGGGCCTTAAGTGCATTGCAATGGGTCGTAACCCGTGGCATTCATAGTGCATCAAATGGGCCTAACCTCATGGGTCATATGTGTATCAGATGGGCCACACCAATTGGGCCCCATACGTACATCGATTGGGTCTTAACCCATAGGCCCTAACACATCTCAATGGGCCTTAACCCATGGGCCTTTAAGTATATCAGGTGGGCCTCAATGGTTGGGCCTAACTTAATATATCAAGGTGGCCTAATCATATGGGCCTCTTGCATAACAAGGTGGGCCTCAATAACGGCCACAAATGCATCAATATGGGCCTAATCACATGGGCCTCTACAAATACAAGGGTGGTCCTCACTCAGACATCAAAGTGGGCCCAGAGAAGGTTAGATCCGCCTCATTCTTTTAACCCAAGCCATGAAATGATATTTCAAAATGGATAAACGGATTGGATGCCATATGTACATCATGGTGGGGTCCAGATGCAGGCCCGCCATAATGTATATAAACATCCTAAAATAATAAAGATATATTATTATATAAATTATATATAATATAACATGCATATATATATATATATATATATATATATATATATATATATATATATATATATATATATATATATATATATATATATATATATATATATATATATATATATATATATATATATATCACACAGCACACGCACCACGCACACACACACATGCACACATGCACGCACGCACACACGCATGCACACATGCACGCACGCACACACGCACACATGCCTCACACCCACCGTCCACTGGACGGTGGGAAACACATACATTGCAGGGGGCTCCACCGTCCAGCGGACGGTGGAGCGGAACACATACATCATAGTGGGTCCCATGTGGGGCCCACCCCAGTGTTTACATGCCATCCAACCCGTTCATAAGGTCATGCAGACCCAGGAGAAGGGAAAACACAAATTTCATCTTGATCCAAAACTTCTGTGGGCCTCAAAAAGGTTTCAATGGTAGACCCTCAATTCTCACTGTTTCCTTTGGTGTGGTGTCACGCCCTAGATCCCGAAAATCGGATTCACAGGAATCCCGATCGCCGAATCCGGTGCCGACAGCCTCCGTAGTACCCCATTCTCGGCTCCTAGCGTCCATACGCCAGATTCCGATCCTGGGATCCTACAAGGAGGATTTTTCAATGTATATTTAACTCGTAATAAGCATAACCACAAGTTTACCCAAATCACAAAGGCAATATCATCATCACATATCCACTAATATAATCATTTGAGTACAATGCTGAAAGGGAAATACATAAATCGAAAATCAAGCTCCAGAAGACCGCTGCACGCTCCAAGCTCAACACTGCTGCAACCTAACATCACCTGCACGCATCTATCGTGCATAAGCTTATAGAAAGCTTAGAGGGTGGTGTAAGTGTGTGCACAAAGTGTCAAGTATTCAATACAATGCCATCATCATACAATACCGAAATTACTGGTAATCCATAAATCGTGCATTATCGGAATAAGTAGAAATACTGACAAGATCATGAATTATCAGATAACATAGTAAGCGAAAGTATGGACAAGTCCACAAGTCAATCAATATCAGAATACGCAATATAGAACAGCTATGCAATAAGGAGTCATAAAGAGCCAAATATCATATGCCGAAGATGCAGTGCAATATACAAATCCTGCTAAGTCTGTCTAGGCCATATAAGTGCAGGAACATAGCAACCCAATATGTCATATGCCTGCGGATGTAATGAAATATGCGATGTGAATGAAATGACCATACTGGAGTGTGAAGTCGGGATGATAGTACGTAGTATCGCAGGCTATGGGGTCCACCACAAGGGACTTCTATCCAAACCCGTCCCATACCTAAATTTGGATAGTCAGACTCAACGTGGTAAACTCCTGATCTCAGGTTAGTCGCGCGCCCAACCGAAATCTTTGCCATAACGAAGGTACACAACAATTAGTTGCGTACCACCAGCCCGAGTGGATAGTGAATGAATGAATGAATGAGCATACATATCCTGCTCAATAAGTCCACATATCAGTACGGTTCCTCTCTGGAAATCACCGGGGTCTATTACACTCCAAACCAGGTCGCCGCCCCATCGCGCGCAATAAGGCGAGTGGAAGAGACCTCACTATCCGCCTGCCAATATCGGGCCCGGCTCGTCGATAGCGGACCTATTCCTCGAGCTGGTCAGACTCAGCCTAGCATTGCCCCCTCCTCTCGAGCGGGTAAGGCTGTACCCCCTTCCAACCGACCACGACACAGTGGGAGACGCGGCCTAACGGTATATGGCCCTCATGCGCTCATGCATCCACTCGGTCTAGACGTTGGAGCAACCTCTGGAACCAAGAGGGTTTAGGGACTTTCACCCAGGGATATCTATAGCACCCCATGTAGAACAGATTTTCGGTGTCCCATCTGGCCATCCACGAACTACCTGTGGAGGCTACGACCCTGATGATGCTAGGGCGTATAGTAATCACAGCACACAATGCAAGATGCATGAGCCATACAATCCAGTCATGCATCAATCCTGCGCATACTGTGCGCTCATGTGAGATAACCTCCGCCTATCAGGGAGTCTCATAACAACATGCTCAATGACATATGCAATGACCAACCACATCTCATAACAAACATGCAGATGATGCGTATGGGCATGTATTATGATGCTATGCTGTCACATACTCATAATCGGTATCAATAATCGGCATCAACCATCGGCCTCGACAATGTGGACATTTAACCAACCTTGCCCCCAAGGAATGGCCACATAGAGCCAAACATATAATGAGCCTACGACCTCACACAAAGGCCTAATATATAACACGATGGGCCTTACTCAAGGGCCACATATACACAACAGGTGGACCCTGCTCATGGGCCTAATACATATCACAATGGGCCTTACCCATAGGCCATATATGAATACGTCACGGTGGGCCCCAACTACGGTCACATATACATCATATAGATCTCGTCAATCGGCCTCGACTTCAACAATCGAATTGACACTCGGAATCGACCTTCATACGCAGCCTCGACAATCGGAATCAGCCTCGATACTTGGCTTCGACAATCGGAATCGGCCTATACATTCGGCCTCGACAAATCAGAGTCGGCCTCGATAATCAGAATCGGAATCAGCCTCAATCGGCCTTGACAATCGGAGTCAGAATCGACAATCGGCATCGACAACGATAATCGGCCTCGATACTTAGCCTCAACAATCAGAATCGGCATATACAATCGGCCTCGACAAATCGAAATCATTGGAATTGGCCTTGATACTCGAAATAGATCGATAATCGGAATCGGCAAATCGGTCACGTCAATCAGAATCGGCAATTGGTCAAGGTAATCAGAATTAGCAAATCGGTCACGACAATCGCACCGATCGATAGTCAGAATCAGTAATCGGTCACGTTAATCGAAATCGGTAATCGGTCAAGGTAATAGAATCAGCAAATCGGTCACAGCAATCGCACCGATCGATAGTCGGAATCGGCAAATCGGTCACGTCAATCAAAATCAATAGTCGACCTAACCAAAAGCCTAAGAGAAGGTCACATGAGGACTTTCGACCGTCATTGCCCATCAATGTGGACATGTAACCAACATTGTTCCCAAGGAGTGGCCCACATAAGGGATTTATACGTAATGCTGCGGCTACACAAGCATCACATTGGGCCTCACATATGTCGCATTGGGCTTCATACGAGGGCCTCAAGTGTATCACAATGGGCCCCGCCCATGGGCCTTGAATATATCACAATGGGCCCCGCCCATGGGCCTTGAATATATCACATTGGGCCTCGCCCATGGCCTTGAATATCAAGCGGGCAGTTACATGGGCCGCATTATATGGGCCGCACTAATGGGCCCAATACACCTCACAAGGGCTGCATGGCATGGGCCCAACCTTCATCAAGGGAGGGGGGTCGCATCATCATCACCCCATTCGCCTATTCTTAGGGATCATTTTAGAGTATTAACAAGAAATAATTAAATCACATGGACTGCACTCCAAATAACAGTGGTGATAATGATTCCCACCATTAGAATTCTCAAGGCCCGCCATAACATTTATTTCCCATACAATCTGTTCCTAAGGTCACACAGACCTGAATTAAGTTGAAAAACAAATTTCAAATTGATCCAGAACGGTCGTGACCCGAGAAGGGTTTCAATGGTGGACGTTCACTCAACACTGTTTTATGTAGTGTGGTCCTCTTAATATAAATCTGTCTTTTTTTTTTTTTTTCAGTCTCAAGTCATGAGACGTGGTTGCCAAGAGGATGAACGGTAGAGATACAACACATGCATCATGGTGGGGCCGTACCTGGCATGGCACGCTAGTTGATGGACGGTTGAGATGGAAAAAAAATAATTGGACGGCATGAAATGAAACTCATACATTAGGGGTGGGGTCCACCCACGTGTCCCACCTAAGACGGCTCGCCAGATGAATGGATGGACGGTGTAGTGCAAGACCCATCACAGGGGTCCCACGGAACCTCCTGATGTGAATGCAGCTGGTGACGCACACCAGCCATCCCATCAGCAGGTGGGTCACACATGGGGCCACCATACACACGTCTAGGTGGCCCGCTGAATATACATTATTAATATATAAAATATTATATAATATGATATTATATACTATATATGTCTGCACGTGGCAGCAGATTACCCATACCCACAGTCCACATGCATCTGGACGGTGTAGGCTTCATGATAAAGGTGGGTCCCACGTAACAGTGGCCCACCATAGCATTCATATATAATATATTATATTCTATAGTATATATACATAGTAATATAATATCATATAATATTAATATATAATATATTATCATTTATATATAACATTATATATATAATATATCTTTAAACGGTAAGATAAAGGTGGGTCCCACGTAACAGTGGCCCACCACAACATTCATATATAATATATTATATTATATAGTGTATATATATACGTGTGTGTGTGTGAGCCATGTAGTGGCAGCGTCCAGCGTCCAGAGACACTGGACGGCCTGGATGGAAGGGCCCACCTAAGGTTGTAGGCCCTACATGAATGGACGGCGTGGGTTACACATACATCATGATCAGGCTCACACAGCTTGCTGACGTCAATCAGCAGCTGTTGGTGATGGGTTGCAGGTGAAGCGTTCAATAGATGAACGGCTTGGATTGAACCATACATCAAGGTGGCTATTCAAAGCTCCTGCCCGTCCCAGCTAAGCGGAGGGACGGTGTGGATTAAATACATGCAGAAGGTGGTCCCCTACTGCTGTGACTCAAAAAGGGTTTCAATGGTAGATGTTCAATCGCACTATTTTCCTACCGTGGGGCCACCTGAGTTCGTATACGGCTGATTCTTGGAAGGCCCACTACCTAGATGGGGCTCCATCAAATGCACGGTGTTGATGTGCGTCACACACCACGGTGGGGCCCACGGTTGGGACTCACGATCCCTGGCCACCGTCCCAAACGTAGAGGACGCTGTTGCGCCGTCCTCTGGATGGCAGCAGCAGCGTCTTCTGCTACATGTATGTTTTTTTTTTTTTTTTAATTATGTTTTTGTGTAGTTTTTCCTAAGTGGGGCCTGCATCAGGTGGATCCACTCCAATGGTGGGATTCTATGGATCATGACGGATCAAACAAGTCCAATATTCAAAGTATTTTTGCGTGTACGAAGGTCAAAGTGAATTTTTAACGGTGAAACCCACTGTTTTCTATGATATGGTCCGCCAGGGGATCGGATTGGCTTCATTTTTTTGGCTCAACGCCTAAAATGAGCTGGTAAATGAAATGGACGACGTGGATTTAAGCAATACATCAAGGTGGGGCCTGCATGAGAGGCTCAGCCCAAAGCTTTCAACCAAGCTGATATTCTTGTTCTGTTCACAGCAACGTCCTGACATTTCCGGACGGTCTGGACAACAGACGTCCAGGAAGTTCTGGGCTGGCCCATCTGGTTGTGTTGGGGTCCACCAAATGCTTACACTTTTCCATCACCTAGACCTTTCAAAAAAACAAAAAGGGTAGCAAGGTGGGTTGATCCCACTAGATGGACGGTAAGTATATTACATGCATCATAAAAGAAAGGGAAAGAGAGATAAAGAAGCACCCACCATTGTCGATCCTACTTGGTCCGATGAAACCCGTAGCTCCTCGGGTACGACTTTAACGGAGGATGATGGACATTAGACGGTTGGATGGTGGAGATGGAAGGTTGGAAGTGGGCCATACAAAGCTCTCTAATGGAGCTCTCATGCCTTGCCGATTGCTTAGAGAAAATGAGGAGAGAGATGTGAGAGAGGGTTGTAAGGGTGAGTGATGGGGTGAGTGTACTTTGTTGACTTTTGAGGAGATTTGTGTAAGAAAGGTATGGGTGTGTAAGAGCCTTTTGACTTTGGGGTTGCTTGGGAAAGGGTGAGAGGTGATGGATTGATGGGATTGATTGTTGATTGATTGATGTGACCTTTGTAGAGATTCTCTCTAATTCGTACGCGCGGCGTTTTCCTCGCACCGAACGCTGCCCACATCTCCTGGCCAAAGTATCGCCTCGCGGACGTCGGCGAGTCGCGGCATCGAAACCGCGGCGACGGCGCGGTCGCATCATCGGTACTAGTCTTGGGTTGAGTTGACTCGGGTTGACGGCATGTGACGCAGGGTCGAGCGAAATTGCCGGTTAAGGGTCGAAGGTTGTCGGAATTCGACCGGGAAGACCGCGGAAGCCTATGTAACGGTACGGTCTAGGATACGGGTCTTACA